>CAOLHI010002231.1:0-235000 GCA_948474755.1 Ctenosaura bakeri
TCTGTGCCTGCAGTTTACCAGCGAGAACTTCCAGTTCTTGCAATCAACAGGAGAATGGAAAAGAAACAACCATGCTAATGTCCTGATCAGGATCAGGTGCTCTGAACTGGCTATTTTTAGGAGAAACAATACATGTTCTAGGTCTGTCATGTGATTTATGTTAACGTTCTAATTTGACATTTTTTACAAGAGCTTCCAATTACTGTATTATATAGTAATATACATTTTTGATTTTTCAGGGTGTGGGTTAAACTATCACAAGAGATGTGCATTTAAAATTCCAAACAACTGCAGCTGTATCCGGAAGAGACGTCTTTCAAATGTTTCCCTAACAGGACTGAGTAACATCAGAACTGTGTCTGCAGAACTCTCACCCACCACTCCAGACGAAGCTCTCCTGGTACAAAATTTCTCAGTATTAAAACAGTAGGTTTTGTAATGAATAAATGAATGAATGACTTAATTTTTGCATCTCCTTCTCAGTTTCCAGAGAGCTTTTCACATGTACCAGTCATTTTTCTGGAAATCAGTATTTTGATTTTCCTGGTGCTTCCCACTACACATACAAATGTCCCTGTGATACATTCATTTCTGAAATTGCTGTTGGGTAACATGCCATTAAAATTTAGTTTATATGTTACAGGTTGTTACAAAGGTTTGAAGCAGAAATAAACTACTTCACTCTGGCAGTATTTTATATGGTGGGGAAAATAGAGTCCCTTCCCTTTCACACATTTGGGTGTGGTGACAAAACTGAGAGCAATTTACAAATGGTTCTGCTTGAGAAGAAGACTTAAGCATGCAGAAGTCAAGGCAGTGTTCCCTGGATCTAGCCCAAAATAATTATGAAGAAGCTAGTGTGTTAGCATAAAAAAGGATGGCTGGCTTTCTCTGCAGTGACTCATGAAAGACGTGCTAGTTATTTAAGTGGTAGTAAGATCATAATGTCAGCATGACTAAAGTACCTTGATGTAAACATTTGCATCAGAATCATGGAAATACCTTGCAAAGCCAGTTGTAACATTAACTTTTGCAATAGTGTGACAGAATATCTTTGCACTATTTGATCCAGGGCCCTTTTGTTCTGATAACAGGAAATCTTAGCTGTGGGCTAAACATATTGTAAGCATTAAATCTTTGTCTGTCTTTTTTATTTGAGACAAGTCAGGAACACATGAAATTATTCTTACTTTAAAAATAGTACACTTTGAATGTATATTTAAAATTATACCTGAGAAAATGAGCACATTTTGGTTTTATTTGTTAACCAGGGCTGGCATGAGTCATTGCTACCATTCAATTTTAAAAAAATGAATTTCGGGATAATATGTATCAAGGGTTTATTTTATACATAGTACCTCTCACATAATGTAAAGATAATATACAGAATAAATTCCTCTCTTACAGTACAAGAAAAAAAATCAATTTGGAGCTAAATCTTAACTGGGGAGGCTCCATTGTATCGGATACATAATTATATAAGCATTACCTTACCAGAATCCCTTTGTTTAGTCAGTAGATGACTCTTAATATTTGTTAGGTTTTAGCTTGAAGCTATATATGCCTTCAGCAATGCCAATTCCATTCCTCTGAATCCTTCTTTTGTTTTTGTAGCTGTGTTTGCCTTTCAAGTCATTTCCAACTTACAGTGACCCTAAGATGAACCTATCACAGTCTTTTCTTGGCAAGATATGTTTAGAAGGGGGTTGCCATTACTTTCCTCTGAGGCTGAGAGAGAGTAACTTGCCCAAGATCACTTGGGGGTTTATGTGGCTGAGAAGGAATTCAAACCCTGGTCGACCCATAGTCCAATGCTCAAAGCACTACACCACACTGGCTCTCAGGCTTCTCTTTATCCCCTCAAAATTAATCAAATGAGTGCTAAAACATTTTGTCTAACGTATCTTATCCCATGACATTTTATGCATTGTATTCTTTATATTGTGCTCTTTTACATTTTATCATGTTTGCTGTTAATTGTTTGATATGGTCAATTGACTAATCAATAAACTTTTAACTAACTAACTAATTTAAGCATATCAAGAAAGATAAAAATACAGCAATTCCATAGAAAGACTCTTTGCACAACCAGTTAATAGTCAAATGCATGTTTAAATAAATAATGTCATTGGATAATGAAGTTTTCTGTTGTGCTGTTGTTGTTATATTTAATAATATCGCATCATGTTTTCTTTTCTTTTTCTCTTTATTCTGAATGCTGTCTGCTTGATCTAGAGCCCTACAAGCCCCAGCTTTGAGGTAGGTACTAATTTGACACTATTCATCATCATATCTAAATATATTGAAAATTCAACCATTGTAAATTTCACTGAATTTGATATGAGTGTAGTATTGTGCCACACGTTATTAATGCTGAGGTAAAAAATATTTTTAATATATTTTGGTTTAAAAACATGTTTTCTAATTTCTTGGGCCATCTTGCATTTCATCCAGAATCCTGTTGGTGAGATGCACAGGTGACATGTTATGCCTTTGTCTGTATGGTAGCCCCTTGTCTTTTGTGAGGGTTCAGGGCGTAGAACCCTCATGAAAGTAAAAAAATGACAAATAACTCTCTCTCAGTGAGTGCTCACCCTCCCTCCTCCTGCCTTTTTTCTGTAGTTGCCCAGCTGAAAGGCAGGATTGTGCAGGAGGAAAGATCTTCTGCCTCTCCAGTCTTCTGCCAATCTCCTGTGTGCCTATGTGAGTGACACACAGGAAAGTGGAAGGGAAATAATGTCTTTCCCCCAGCATTCTCCTGTCTGCTGCCCACGCATCCTCCTTTCTTTCTGTGCACGTGCATGGGTGACAGGCAGGAGAGTGGCAGGGGAGGTCTTTCTTCCTGCACTCTGCTGCCTATCTCATGCACATCCTCCTTTCTGTGCACCTGTGCAGGCAACGCACAGGAGAATGGAGAGGAGGGAAGGTAATTCCCCTTACATTTTCCTGCTCATGGCCTGCACACCCTTCCTTCTTTCTGCATGCCTGCGCAGGTAACAAGCAGAAGAGTGGAGGGGGGAAAGTCTTTCCTCCTATGCTCTCCTGCCCATCTCCTGTGTGCTCTTTCTGAGCGTCCACATGGGTGACACATAGAAGAGGGGATGGGAGGGGAGGTCTTTCCCTGGCATTCTTTTGCCTACTGCCCATATCTCTTTCCTTCTTTCTGCATGCCTTTGCAGGCAATGGACAGGAGAATGTAGGGGGAAAGACCTTCCCTCCCCCTCCACTCTTCTGCCCACCGCCAGTGTACCCTTCCATCTTTCTGAATGCCCATGCAGGTGACAGGCAGGAATGGGGAGGAGAGGGAAAGTCTTTCCTCCTGAGTTCTCCTGCCAGCCAGCCAAGCACCCTTCCTTCTTTTTACCCATCCTCATGAGCAACAGGCTAGAAAGTGGAGTTGAGGAAGGTCTTTCCTTTTTCTGGTCATTGAAGATGGTGGTATCTGCATCCAAACTATTTCATCTGCATACGATTTGTTTATCAAATGGCTGCCTTCCCACAGCCATTTATTGGCCAAAGAAGGATGAGGGAACCCAAGCAGCAGCTGTTTGTACTCCTGCAGCTGGCCTCAGGAAGGAATAGACATAGGGTTCCTCCAGAGATCAGCGAGGATGATTGGCTGCTTTCTGACCATCCCTTTCATATTCCTCCATCCTCTGAACAGCCATGTTGACTGATTATGTGAGGTGAGAAAATACTTAGCCACTGTAGTACAATGCAGGATCTCATCCATAATATTGAGGCTCATTTTTTTTCTTACATTTAACTAAAAATATACTCTTGCTGAAACAAAATAATATAAAATTCTGTGTCCAGTCTTCTGGGTGAAAAAGAATGTGCAGAATGAACAACTATTAATGTATTCTGGCTGAAAAGTGAAGAATTCAAGCCAGGGTTTAAGAAGTGAGAAACGTGTATTGATAGTAATAGAAATCCATAGATGGCTATATTGATAGGGTTGTTGGTATTGGACTTCAGTTTGTCCTTAGCTGCAAAGTGAAACCAGTTCTCACATACTTTTTGTATGTATGTATGAAAGCAAAATGCATATTAATATAATTATAGAATGTTTGTTTGTTTAAATGTGGTGCCAAATTACACGCATCCCCTGCCTATTTTTGCAGCCTCCATCCTCCCATTTGCCAAAATTTGATAGTGTGCCTGTGAAAAGCACCACATTTTTCCAATAAAACAAAGAGGATTCACACTTCTAAAAATGCAGTTCTCCTTTAGGACAAGGCACAGACTTCTCCTTTCCCAAGAAGTGCTTTTATGGGAAAATAAGGCACTGTTTAGTGTGTGTGTGTGTTGGAGAGGGGAGTAGATGTAGTTTACATCAGCTTTGCACAAGGAGGTAATAGACATAAAACTTTCTCAGAGTGTGGTCTAGGCTATTACTGGTGATGATACTTAATTCTTCAGTAACTTAGTTCACAAAATACTTCAGGATTTACAACTCACATGATGAATTTGTGTCAGAAGCAGATAGCAGTTGCTCTTGATTCAAAATTCATGAGTATTTGTTTCCTTAGAATGTTCATACGGAGACATTTCTGTAGCTCTCAAGTGAATGAGCAGAGTTTCCCTCAATTTGCAGGGTTATTTTTAGGTGGGTTTATCAAGGCTTAGGATTCTTTCTTTTGTGTGTCCTTATTGTTGAAAAAACCATTCCCCCCCCCCACGAGGATCTGTGAGATACAAGAGAAATCCAAGGTGCAAATCTGATCCTGAATAAAAAGTTCAAAATGATTTGCCACCAAATGACTTTTTTAAATTCAGGATCAGATTTGCACCTTTGATTTCACAGAATGCATAGGTGGAAGCAGTTCAGAGACTGATGGCTTTCCATAGGTATGTTGTAAGTTCAATCCCTCCATTTCAAAGGGTTAGAATACCTCTGAATGAAGTATTGGAAAGTTGTCAGTCACAGTTGAGAATACTGGACAAAATGTACTAAAGGCTTACTTCATATGTTTGCATGACGTGACTGTTTTTTTTTTTTTAGAGATCATAAAATTCTGTTTCTTGGCTGTCAAATCCCAGTTTTGCAAGTTCCAAGTAAAATGAAAAAAGTAGAAAACAGAAAACCATAATTGCTAGAGAGGAGATACGATTGATTTATGATCTTTATTTCCCTGATGGAAGAACCTGCTTTTTTGATATATAAATACCATTAGTTAGACATTTTTGTTATAGATTCAGTTATAGCCTGAACAGGACAAATATGCTGTACACTGAAATTTATCGAATGAAAAAGTGTGGTATAAAAATGCTGATTCTATTGAATGTACTGTTTTTTTAAAAGAATTTCTTTTCTGATGGATTATAGTAGAAAGTTTCTCGTCTATATTTTAATCACCATCTAATAATATTTTCATGACTTGGATTGAATTGACTTTTGCTAAAACAGCCTAGTAGCGGTGCAGTTCAAGTAACTGTGTATATCCACAAACTTTGTAGCATTTGCAAAATGTGTGTAAAATAGAGCTGCTATTGTCCATGCTGGATGGGGTGATGGTAGTGCATCTGGAGGGCACCAGTTTGGGGAAGGCTGAAATACAGTGTTGTCAAGAGTAAAAGTCATATTTTTGTTGAGAATAGTTGTACAGATTTGCTTAGTGCCTGGAGGATTTGCTGGCTTCTGTAATTTCCATAGTGTAATCTAGTTAAGCAATTGTTTCCTGGTAAGTGTCCAAGGTTCCTGAGTCAGGGACCTGGCTGGGTACCCGGAAAAAAAATAATTCACATCTCACTCTTTTTAACCAGCTACCAGCATATTGGATAAAAAAAGTATGAGTTCAGCACAGCAGCTTTGAATTTTTACAAACATTTCTATGAGGAAAAAAACATTAGATTTTGTCCTGTGTTTGTTTGTTCTGATATTTAAAATCTATCCTGAACAAAGTTTCAGTGTAGAACTTTCACCTCAGTGAAAGAAGTCTGAGTCCGCTTGTTGTATTTCTAATTGGTTTATTATATGATACAGTTAAAATTCATGCATCTGTATATGTTTACATTTTTAAAGTAGTTTTTAAAAACAGTATTCATCTGTCTTAGCAAGTACCATGCTAAGACCAAAGTAGATTATGATGGGCTCTGCTGTTTTTCTTATTTTCTTTTCTTTTTAAATGGAAAATGTAACAGGAAATTAAAATCAGAAGTAGAGATCAAAGAGGGTAACAAGGGCTATGCAACTTTCTGTTCCTAATTGTTGCCCAACTATCTTTCCAGTCTTGGGGAGACAAGTTACAAGACCCATTTGCTTTTTTACCCAAAGGAACAAAGCAACTTGGTTGAGTGATTTAATTGGACAAATAGCAGAGAGAAATGAGTCAAGCAGGGCCTTCATTTCCGTATCCACCCACATTATGTCAGCCCAGTTTTAGCCTCTTTAGGATGTTCCTCATTAAGGAGGGAAAATGGAAGAATTATGGACTTCCCTTTGAATATAGATTCTTCCTTTTATGAGAAAGGGAACGCCTCTGTTAAAAAATAATGCTGCCTACAACCCACATATTGTAATTGGTGAAAAATTTGCAGTCTGGCTAAACAAGGACACAATTTTTCATTGGCCAAAATATCTTAATTGATTGATCTGTGTGAGTGGCTTCTTCCATATTTTCACCGCTGTTTTAAAGTGATACAGTATTGAAACTACAGATATAACTTCGAAGTTCACAACTCAGAAGCAATATATTAGGAACATGGCTATACCTTATTTGACTTATACAGCTTTCGAATTACAATTTTAGGTACTCTTAGCTCCTTTACATGTTTCTAAGCATTCTAAAATAAACTGGTGAATGTGTTTGAGAACCACACTGGAGATCTTGTTTTCTCAATTATCTCTAGAACTTCTGTATCCGAAGGGATCTTGTGGCATATTTGAGACTGGAAGAAAGAAGTTGGTAGCATGAACTTTCGTAGACTTAAGTCTACTTCATCAAATGCAACAGTTGATCTCAAAAATGCTACGAGATCCCTTTGTGTATAGATTCAGACTAACACAGCTATGTCTTTAATTTCTAGATTTTTTCCTCTGATTCCAAAGTCTCATATGGTGCTACATCCCATATTTTCTTGGGAGTTCAATTTTGATGTAAAAAACACCGTGCCATGGGGAGGGTACTGAGCTGCTCTTGTGAAGGCCGCATGATGTTTCAGCAGTGACCTGTGTAAAATTAAACACACACACGAGTTAGCTGTTTGCATATAGCAGTTTTCTATTTACTTTTATTGAAGATGATATATACTAAAAGATTCTATATTCTTTTCTCCACATTGTCATATTGTAGCAAAAATCCCCACCTGAGTCATTTGGGAGAGAGAAGCGGTCTAATTCTCAGTCTTACATTGGCCGTCCTATTCAGCTGGACAAGATTTTGCTTTCCAAGGTTAAAGTGCCTCATACATTTGTGATCCATTCATATACACGGCCAACAGTCTGCCAGTACTGTAAGAAGCTACTCAAAGGAATTTTTAGGCAGGGCCTGCAGTGCAAAGGTAAACAAATTTAACTGGTTTGAACTCCATTAGCCTGATGTTAAGAGTTTCGATAATACAATTTAAAAAAAAAACTTTTAAAACATTTGATGTTTGAACTTCTTTTTCTGCTACTTATGAGATGAGGAACTGTGATGCTAGGCACTGAAGGCTCAACTCATCATCACTGGACATGTTTCTGTATCACTTGTGGTTTGGAAACACTGTCAGATATTAACTGTGCATTCATGTAACATGAACAACATTCACAAAATATGGAAAATGTAAGCATATTTCTTTCCAGTCCTTTAAAAAAAATACAAGAAGTTTTAGATGATAAATTCCCTCCCATTTTTGTGCATCTCTGCAGAATCATAAAATGCAAAAAATCAGAACTGTGTACATTCTGCAAACATACTGTGATTAGAAGTATGACCAGTATTGGCCATCAAGGAGAAAAATTAAGATCAAGTTCTCAGACTTTACATTCCATTACTTTATTCACTGAAAAGAAGGTGAAATATACCTTACTTCATCAAAAATCCCAAAAAACTTTCTTTACTTAGGCCATTTTCAGACTGCACTGTTATAGTGCTATTATTCCACTTTCAACATCCTGTGGAATTCTGGGATTTGTAGTTTACTGAGGCCAAAGTACTCAGAATTCTAAATGCCCCCCCTAAACTGCAAATCCCAGGATTCCATAGGATGTTGAAAGTGGAATAATAGCATTATAACAGTGTAGTGTGGAAATGGCCTCAGTATGTTGGTTTTTGTGCTTAAATATAAGCTGTAGATTTTGCAGTTCTGCAGAGATGCAGAAAGCAGCACAGAATATGGAAGGTTGGCTCAGAATGATGCATCTGAAAATTACAGCTTTCACTTATGAACAAACCGTCTAATTTCTCAGGCTTTTTAGTGCAAATATATGATTGTGTGTATATGCAATGCCAGCTGTTCTATATCTGCCTTTTTTGAAGTTTCTACATCCAACCTGATTTGGTGCTGTCTGAATGAACCTTTATATTCAAATAGGAAAACCATAGTTTTTATTTGGCCTCAAAACCAGGACCAAGCCAGTTTTATAAATCAACATTGGTGCTAAATACTAGCCAAGGTTTACTTATTCAGATGTAAGGGATAGAAGACAGAGACTCACAAGAAGAGGAGGAAGTGTGTAAGCTTGATGCTCTTACTTGTTTGCATACCCGGATTCACATGTGATCTCATGCCCAGCTTTAGTTGTATACTGATTTTTGTAACTCTTTATTCCTGCCAGTGGTATAATATTATTATATTCATGAGAAACATTACATAATTTCTTTTTAATCAGATTGCAGGTTCAACTGTCACAAACGCTGTGCACCTAAAGTGCCAAATAATTGCCTTGGGGAAGTGGACATTAATGGAGGTGAGTTAATTAAGACTGTAGCAATCTTTGCTCTAGAAACCTTTTGAAAGAAGGGCAGACATTTAGAAAGGGATGGGATTTATTTGAAAGTCATGCACCATTAAAGGTAAAAAGGAAAGGAAATGGATAACTGAGACTTGAATACTAAAATATAAATTGAGAATGATCTCTCAGTGTCATCCTTTAAAATGTGAGAAAATACATTTAATAATTCTAGCCCCAAGTAATAAAAGGTGGAAAGCAAGACTGTAGGTTTCAAACATAAAGGAGTTATTTTAAGGTTCCTCCTGTTACATTACTGGCTGCTTCCTGTCTTTAGACGCAGAAAGAGGAGCACATGCCTGGTTGATATTGCAGATAATCTAGGAAAAAAGATAACACAATAGATTTACAAGTTCATACTTGCTAAGTAGCTAGCAATGGAAGCAACCATGATCTGGACAATCACAGAGGAGGACCTGTAATATCAACCCCATCTGTTCTGTTTATTGGTATACTAGACCTAAAAGTCACAGTGGTTCTTGGGAAAATAAATTCATGAAGAGCTGTTATTTTTAACCCATTCTGAGGAAGTATTGGGGACCTCTGAAGTTCTCTTGTCCTTTGAGGTCTCCAAAGCATTATGTGTGAGTCTCTGAGGAAGATATGAGGCAACATCAGTAGACAGTTTTATTGTTGCTGTTTTGGATGTTTTCAGTGTTGCATTTTCAATGGTAGTATCACTGAACTCCTCATGTCCTCTTCGTGTGTGTAGGACTAGCCCTTTATGGGAAAACAACTTCACTCAAACGTGTGGATATGAGAAAGCAAATCAATTTTTCTTCCCTTTGGTAGTTGTTATAACTGCCAAATTCCTACTTTAGGGAGCTGCCTCTCCAGAAGCTCACAAGAATTGTTTATCACACTAAGCATCCTTCCAAGGATTACAGAAATGTTTATTGGAAGTTCATTTCAAAGGAGGAAAGAAAGATTACTGGTCTTATAAATATATAATAAGTAAGCATCATTAGAGAAAGACTTAACAATTTCCTTTTGGCACAAAATGTATGTTGGCTGATAGAAATGAAATGAGAAAATTGGCTTTTTTCCTCTCCATGTGATGTTATTTCTGGATAAAGAATGAAAGGAAATACTGTGACACACTCAACTATAATGTTCTAGATCCACTGTTGATGCTTAGAGAAATGCTATTTTAAGAAGGGTGAGGGAAAGTGTTTTGAAGTCCATATTACAATATGATGTTCAATGACTAAAAAAATATGCCAGTTTAAGCCCAGAATTAAGGCTATATTATGTTGGCTGAAGTTCCACAAGGCCAGGAAATTGGAAGCTAAGGCTTAACAGATGTGCCCTGTGACCAGTAATGAACACAGCTGCTGATGGCAGACATAGGTCAATTGCAGGAGGATTGCTTGAGAGGAAAAGGTAATGCTCAGAAGCCTTGTAAGGCTATAAAGGATCTGAATGAAGTGGGGCATCTTTGTTGGACTTGGGCGTTTAGTTTCTCAAGGTACTATATCCTCCAAATCTGGATTGGGCATGAAACAAAGAGAAAGTGTGTAGATGGAGGGTAATTTGTAAGCAAGCATGATTTGTGGTGTTTCACACTGTTACTCATCACAGTAATTCCTTTTCTCTTGTCTCTGTTCTTCTTGCATGTTATAATTTTGCCCAATTTTCCTTATGCAACAAACTCCAGTATGCCGTTACATCTGAATCATCAAATGATGTTTGCACTTGCATTCTAAAATCAAATTGGAAGCCGCCATCAGGCACAAATGGCTCTACCATGGTTTGATTGTTATCTATGACTGCCAGTATAAGTACTGAATAACATGCTAAGAAAACCAACTATAAAGTAGAAATTGGCAAATTAGTCTATTTATAGTACATAACACTTTTGAATGGTAAATCTCTTATTTTCTCATCAATATGCAATTAAAAAACAACCACACAGAAATTTGTGTTTTAAATATGTCATTTTAAATATATTTTTTACAAAAATACACATTTCTAAACATGTTCTTTCTCATACTAATTGAGATAAATGTGTTTTAGCCTACTGGTAAAGCCAGCAATCAAGATCAGATTTTTCAAGCATATCTGTAATATATGCAGATAAAACTGAAATTGATTTCCTATTTTTTTTAAAAAATGCTGTTGAATCAATACAACTCCAGTTTGAGCCCAAGTCTAGTTTATTTAAGCTTTGCCTTAATACCTTTGCCTCATTTAGTAAATGCTAATTTGTTTATTTATTTATGGAGGAGTTCATATGGAAGGAGGTGGTGCTTCAGACATCCCACTCTAAACTGGATTTTGAAGATCATAACAAGCACTGTGAATTGTGTCAAGCCCAAAAAAACAAAAACAAAACAAAACAAAAGCCCTGGAAGGTAGCAAAGTTTTTCCAAGAGTGATGTAATGAGGTCTTCAGAGCAGATTCCTGACACTACTGGGAATCTCTGAATGCTTTTCAAGAGCAGCCCCATGCAAAACATATTGCAATAATCTAAGCGTGAAGTGATTACAGTGATGAATCATTTTACCCAGATTTTCCTTCTCAGTATTATTCTAATACTTTGTTTAAAAAAGTATATGCCCAGTCTACCTTTTTTACTTCTAGTTAGTCTATATGCATGCGTTCCATGTAGAAACTGTGGTTTCCTAATACTGAATAGGTATGTCTCCATTAATGAAGTAGATGTATTCCTGGGTATTACTTGTTCAATAGATAATTTGGTACCAGAGGCAGAAATAAAGTAGAACGGGGATAGGTTCCTGAACCACAAAAAAGAAAATAACTTTTAACTTTTTATTCAAAAATACACATGCGACATGAAACAGTCAGGTCAGGTAAGCCTTGCATAAGTAAATGAAATTTTGAACTTTGTAGAGAGACCACTTGAAGGCTTCTTCCAAAATGTATCCAGGGACTCTTCTTTCACCAGGCTCCATTTTTCTTGGGATTTCCATTTTGATGGTAAAATGATAGATCTGTGTTTTTCTAACATGCTGGGGATAGCTGCTGAAGCAGGATTATTTGTTCCCCATTTTCTGTCTGTTCTGTTCTTTAAGCAGTGATAGACAAGCACACATAGCTACCATAGAATTGGCTAGAATGGAATCCATTCTTCCCCAGCTCAAGCTTCACCACATTGTCTACTGCAGAAACCTTGCACTAAAAATTTATATTTCTCCATCCTTCTTTCAACTTTCTCCCAAGAAGGAAAAGGTGAAGACTGGGAGGCCATATAAAGACTTTGTAAAAAGAAGCTTCTTTGTCAGAGGCTTTGTTAACTGGGCTATACTTGTGTATTGGAACTTTCTGGCTTGTACAAATGTGCTAAGAATGGAAGCACAGTTCTCACAAACAATGTTTCAATCTAAACATTTTCAGAGATACAGTAATACAGAATTCTATTTTGTCTCTTCCTATGTAATTATAATTTTATTGTTTCTTCAACCTATGCTCCTCTTCCCCACTTTACAAAATTAAGTAGCCTTGCTATGTTGTTGGTTTTGGATGGACTACCCAGTGCTCTCTTAGGATAAAAGGTTGACTTGACCAAGTCACACTCTTTCAGTTTAAGAAGAAAGCAGTGACAAACATCCTTTGAATATTTTTTTGTTAAGAAAACGCAATGAGGTGATAATCATGTGTCAGAGTTGACCTGAAGCCACATAACAAGAAGAAAGTAGTTTTTGTCAGTGAGAAAGGTAAGGGCAACCCCCCCTACACTAGGGCAGCCCCCTGTGTCATTTGGGAGAACTGGGGAGTTTTCTAGAAGAAGCAGATCAGGGGGAGCTAAGTGGCTTCAGAAGGGAGGAATGAAGGTGAAAATCCCAATATGTTAGTTGAAATCTGTTCTGGCATGTTGGATCTTACTTACGGAACTAAGCTTGGCTTTATGCCAAAGTGAACATTGGATCTGTTTCTCAGACTTCCAAAATAATTCAATTTTTAACACATTTTAGATTTGCTTAGCCCTGGTACTGAGTCTGATGTAGTCATGGAAGAGGGAAGTGATGACAATGACAGTGAGAGAAACAGTGGGCTCTTAGATGAAATGGAGGAGTCTATGTCCCATGATGCGGAGATGTCTATTATGAACCAGAATGACAATGGAGAAATGCAAGATGGTGATCCTGATCATGATGAGAGCAACAGAATGATTAGGTGAGTTTTTGCTTGCACTAAAATTTGTGTAGTTGTAGTCTCCAGTTTCATCCTGACAAGAACCCTGTGAAGTAGAAATGGAAAGAATGTTTGCCATTATTTGTTTCCGGAAGCTACATTTATGAAGCCCAGGCACGAAGAATTGAGAATTTTGCAGTTTTTCCCCAGCATTTATACATCCAGAATTGTTCTGGGAAATTGTTCTGCACAGAAATACACCTTCTTTGTGTGAGAATTTTGGGGTTTTGCACAAATCAAAACAAACAAAAAGCTCCAAACAAAAACCCACTGTTTCCAGACCGCATCTAGGCAGAACCCATCCATTTTGTTCAACAAAGATCTCTCTCTCTCTTTCTCTCACACACGCACATAAACAGCCACATGGTTCTGTTGTACATGTTTGTACCACCACCATAATCTATTATCTAATATATAAAAGTCAAAGTTTGTTTGTCTGTATCAGGCGAAGACCTCCTATGTGTCAGTTGAAGACCTCATATGTTTGGCAGCTTAAGAAGATTCTATAGAATTCTGGGGTTTGCAGTTTAGGAAGGGGCCATTAGAATTCTCAGCCAGAGAGCTCTTGGGACTCAATCAACTGTGTCTGTCTTGAATAGACTGGTTGCTATAGAGATGAGGCCTAGCAGCAAGGAGGAGGGCAGTGTATTCCTTCAGGAACTCAACCTCTGTATGTTAATAGCCCTGAATACAGATTGAATTGGGTAATATGGGGAAAAGTTACAGGTACTGGACAATACAGTTTGGGGATTTAGAGACGCAAGAACACAAATTTTTCTAACAAGTATCACCTATGAGAAAATAAAATCCTGGGCAACGCCAGGTATATACGCTAGTTTATTTATATATCATAATCAGTGCACATGGCAGTTTACACAAACAGTTTATGATTGTGACAGTTCCCTGCCCCATGCTTACAATCTACAAAAACATGACATACAACTAAAAGGAATAGCAGTGGGAAAAGAAGATTAAGTGCAGCAGATGCTGGATGCTGTTGGGATGGAGGGAGGGTCCTCAGCTATTGGGTCTAGGCACAATGGAGCTGTGCCTGCCTATTCTTCCCTCCTTTTGTGACTGCAACAGCGGCAGTTGGGATGGAGAGGAGGGCCTTTCATCCATTGCTGAGCCTAGACATGAGGGAGTTGTGCCTATCCCTCTAGAGGCCATAGCAGTAGCAATTGGAATGAAGGGAGGAACTTTTCTCAGCTGTTGGATCTAGATAGAATGAAAGTTGTGCAATTATTTTGTGCAAGCTGAGGGACGGAGGACTTTACAGGAAAAAGAGAGTTGCCCAAGAGTTGTTCCTCCTCCTCCTCCTCCTCCTCACATTGTTACTGGAAATGTTTGAGCTGTACTCAAGTTTTCTGGATCACCTTCCTCCATCCGCAGAAGAAAATCTCTGGATTCAGTCCATACACAGTTAATGTGTCTCTCTTTGGAAGGATTTGCTCTGTGGTAAAATAATATCTTGCCTCCATTTATTGTTTTTCTTAAAAGCCCTTCAACAAGCAACAACATCCCATTGATGAGAGTAGTACAATCTGTCAAACATACAAAAAGGAGAAGCAGTGCAGTAATGAAAGAGGGATGGATGGTTCACTACACAAGCAAAGATACTCTGGTAAGAAAGATGTTGAACAAAGAAGTGAATTTCACTGATAGTGTGTGACTCCTGCGTGCAGGTGCTCTTGCTCTCCCCTTCTCTTGATTTGTCAAAGAATGTTTTCTGTTTACAAAAAATCCTGCACAACACAGGCACTTGGATTGCTGAACATAATTTTGAATAGCTCGGTAGGTCTGAGTAATCTGATGTGCAGAAGTGACTTTGTGAGGAAACAAATGTCCTCTTATGATTTAACTCTACTGCCTGCATAAAAGCTGATTATGTGAAAGGGGAAAGAACTGTATCATGCGTCTCTGAGAGCTGAGCTGTGGACAGCAGTCTGAGGTGAGCCACAAGCATGAAGCCAAGAGCAGAGCAAGTCAGGACTGAAGGACAAATTTGTCCATTCATTCATTCATTTATTATATTCCACCTTTCTCACATTTATGGGTTCCAGAGTGGCCTACAATAATATAGTGCAAATGCATAAAATGAATAGAGGTTAAAAAACAAGAAAGTATGCATGTGTGCACACATGCAAACCAGAATACTAAAAAAAAAAAAAAAGTGGTAAAATGAAATACAGCACCTAACCACTTAAAAGATGTCTTCTGCAAATGGTATTAGTTGCTAAGGCCTGCCTCAATAAAAAGGCCTGGTAGTGGAAAATGGTACAGTATACACCAGCCTAGCGTCCTAAAAAGTCAGGAAATGGAGTCAAAAAGCAAGCTAGAAATCTGGACTGAAGACCATGAGGGAATGCAAGAACACACCTTAGCTCAGGAAGGCCTTGTTGCCCATGGAAGGCCAAGCTGGACCAAGAAGCCGTTTTTACCTCATGCCCAGAAGGACTCCATGGCTAGCCTGAACAGACAGTTTGTCCAGCACCTGAGGTACTTCATTACTGTCTGACGTTCACTGGCTTTTGACACAAGGCACCTGTTCACAGATCCTAACAACTACACCAGAAAAACTACCTGAGAATACAGTATTCTAGACATCTTAGTTACTTAAGAGATGACATGAGTCATAAGGGATATTTGCAGGGAGAGGGCTTCTGATGTTATCTTGGCATCATGGAGGCCTCTTCAGGGTGAGTCCATCCTACACTGCTTTGACATGTTTACAGGAACTTGATCATGTTCTGTCCGGTTATTTTTTTCCAGTGTAAGTGGTTGAAATGTTGAGTATGATTCCAGATTTTTCCACTTCTCGTTTCTCGAGCAGTTCTTTGATTTAGCTTTGGTTCTCTCTTGTGTGTGTGTGTGTGTGTGTGTGAGAGAGAGAGAGAGAGAGAGAGAGAAAGTGAGTGAAAAAGTGACTGACTGTAAGAGAGATAAAAATGTGGGGGAAGAGCCTTCCTCACACATTATTGATCTTTATTCAGATTGCTTTATTCTTGCAACATTTCTTTTACTCTTGTTAGAAAATAATTGCCCATTTTCTAGGAACACAGTTTAACATTGCTGTCTGGCAAAGTCTTATCTGTATAATCTTAATGATGATTCAGATCTTAGATTGAGTCTGTGTATGGTCAGTTAATGTACAATTCTAATTGTTGTTACTAGTAACTTCCTGTAAACTCTTTCAACACCAAGGGAAGATGGAAGTGCATTTCTTACTAAATTTAACTACCAGAAATAACAGTCTTTGGCGGATAATTGGAAATAGATGATAAAAATCTATTAATTTTAGGAAAGCTTAAAGTATGGAGCACTTCTGGGTTTCCATTCAGTTACATCTCATCTTCATCAGATTACATTGCCTTATTTCATTTTATTTCATTATTTCATGTTTATAAAATACTATTATAATATTTTAAATTGTTTTTATTTCAATGCAGAGGAAACGACACTACTGGAGATTGGACAGCAAATGTATTACACTTTTTCAAAATGATACTGGAAGCAAATACTATAAGGTAAAAAAATGGCTTAGGTTTTACTTTCATGAATATTCAGATGTCATAAAATAAGTGAAATATTATGATAGTTTATCTTAGGAGATATGGATAAATGACATGCCTCACTTTACCAGTCCTTCTTATATGATTGTCTTGGAACTGAGCCAAGTAGTTGTTTTAATAAATTGGATAATAATTTGGCTTATTGCTGAGTCAAATTCAGTTAACATCCTCACACACAAACACACCACGAACCAATAAAATTCCCCCAGCCACCGAGCTCCTTTCCATACTACCAACACATCCCCAACCAAACTCTTTCCCCCAATAAAACTCACTTGATATGTATAGACAAATACAGGAAGAGGGAATGGAGGTTATTCTGGGGAAATCACATACTCTTTCTCCACCAAACACCACTTTTTCCTAAGGGTGTGCTGCTTGAGAAGGGCATTTGGCCCTCATTGATGGAATAGTAAGTTAATGCATTCTTATGTTTAAGGTTATCCTTTGAGTATTGCTGATAATAATGATGTTAAAATGAAATTTAAGCCTCATTACACAACTAGGGTAAGTCCTATATTGACCAAACTGCCTCTGGAGTTGGAGTTTCTCAAGACAAGTGGCAAAAGAAGCATCCAAACTTATCTATTCCCACTTGCTAAGAAATCCATGCATAGGTGCGTACCGGGGTCCAGGGGAATCCAAGAAGCAGAGGGAGAATACAGAGGCTAACATAAATAAGAAACATTAATTAAGATCTTCTATAGCAAACTCAGAGGCAGTCTTTGGAGGTTTGAGTAAGTCTGAGCACTCATACTATTCTCTGTTTGGATCAAAGTTTAGATACAGAAAATAATCCAGAAAATAGTAGAATAAGAAGCTTAAAATATATATTTTTTTTTTGGTACATGGAAATAATGGCAATTGTTATTCTCTTCAGGAAATTCCATTGTCTGAAATTTTATCCCTGGAACCTGCAAAAAACTTTGACTTATTATCAAAGGAAGCAAATCCCCATTGTTTTGAAATAACCACAGCAAACGTAATCTATTATGTCGGGGAAAATATTGAAAACCCGCCAAGTGTTTCATCTAACAACAGCGTTCTGACGAGTGGTTGTGGCTTGGACGTAGCAAGGATGTGGGAAATGGCCATCCAGCATGCTCTTATGCCCGTTATCCCCAAAGGGGCATCCACTGGTTCAGGACCAAGCTTACACAGTATGTTCACTTTACTATTTTAGAATAAATTGGTGCAGAAGATCTCAAGCTAGTTGTTGGTAAGCTCTATCAAGGTGGCCTGCAGAAAGACTGTGGAACAGTTGAGGACATCTCTTAGAGGTGACTGTCTATACTGAGAGTGGGGATGTGACTGTCTAAACTAGTATCAGATCATCAAACCAGTTAACAGGCCCTGCCCAAGGACCTGAGATGGTCCTAATATGTCTCTGAAGCAGTCTACTAAAATTTATATGTTAATTTTGTTAAAGGTGACTGTCATGGTAGCCTGGCCTGAAACCTTGGTATTAAAGCACCACTATTGACAGTGATGCCACTTTTATGAGAGATGTATTTTTAAAACATGAATTGTGTATGCCCTTTTGTCTTAAAAGGTTTATAAAGTGATTATTACATTATTAAATGAGAACCCCCCCATTACCCCGCCTGGTTTTGGGTAGCCCACAAACAACTACAAAGTGGATAAAGCAGGTGGATAGAAACACATAGAGTACAGTAAATCTAAATCTTCAGGCAGTGAAATAAATTTGTGAGCTGTTCATTGAAAACTTAGGTGTATAGTTTGAAAATGTTGTTTTTACTTACAATGTCATGCAGTGGGTACTTGACTGGCAAGTCTGGCACTTGGTGAGGTTGGAATATCACAGTGTTTTTGTAGATATATTTATTATACAATCAATGCAATGGTGCATCTCATTTCACAGTACCTGTCTTTTACACTGTCTGGCTGTGAAATGATAGGCTACTGGCATTTTTGCTATGGAACTGCATACAAGACAACATCATTTCAGAACACTATCCTTTCTCAATGGGTGGCATGGTTCAGTACCAGGAATTTATCTAAAGCTGTATGAAAGCTAAACCTTTGTGGCATGATAACTTCAGTTTGTTACACCATTATATCCCATAAGCAAGGATTCAGAAAGGGATATTTTCTAGAAGCCTGGGGAGATGCAGCTGTGAAATAGTGCAGGTAGTTAAATTAGCATCATATGCAAAGCCACATGGTATGCCTGAAATGTTTTGTTATTCTGTGTTTTTAACATTAACATTAGTGAATGTTGAAATAAATGGCATGTTAACTGATTCAGCCTTATATATAAGCATATATGGTATACTTTAGGGCAGGGGTGTGCAAAGCTATGTGTGACCCATCAGGTCTGTGTTTGTGCTCCCCAGGCCTCCACAGCAGTCACTTTTGCCCATTTCTTTTTCTTTTTTCTTTTTGCCCCAAATCCAAAAGGAAGTGGGTGGCTTTTTTCGCTACAGTACCCCTTGGGCCGTTTTAGACCCAGAAGACGACTTTTCCTAAAACAGGAAGTAAGCAGGAAGTGACTTCTAGTCATAGTCACAAAAAAGGCCATGGTGTCTGTAGTCATGGGGAAAATCTCCCCATGTCCCCAGAGGGCATTTGGTGGGAATCTTTTTTATTTTTTTATTTTTGGGGGGGTGTACAGTGAGGATATGTGACACTTCAAGGTCTCCTAAGGGACTGATGTGGCTCCTAGCTTCCCACAGTTTTTGTTAAGTTTAGTAATGCACAAATATATTAGTTCTGTTCATAAGCCTATGAGACAACTGTATAAATCAATGTGGAAGGGAAACAGTGATTATGTATCCACTGTAAACCAGCAATAACTGTATAATGAACTATGTTGCTAATTGTTTCATGCTTCTTCAAATGTACCATGCATGCATGTGTATGAGAGAGAAAAAGAGAGAGAGGGAGAAGAGAGACAGACATACAGTAATTACTGTACCTTTTCTTCTAGGAAATATATCCATCAGTATTTCAGTATCAAATTGTCAGGTCCAAGAAAATGTGGTAAGTGTTTAGAGTGCTGGTGCCAGACATAACAGAGTGCAGTTTGCAAAGTCATTGATCTGTTTAGAAAAGTTTCTGAGGATGTCTCACTACCCATTTTCTTTACTAAAAGAAAAAAATGTCTTAGGCTTTTTTAGGCTAAAATCCAAGAGGCAATTTATAGCTGATTTCTCCACAGCAGGATTAGTTCATCGTAGTACTCTGTGAAACTACATGGGTCCGCTCCTGAAAATTTCCTCCTAAGATAGATTTGTTTGGAATTCCTATTCAACTTCCACCTGAGTTTCTGAATTTTACTAAATGTTGAGAGTATTCCCAATGAGCTAAGGTCCTCCCATGGCTTATTCCACCTTAATGAGGTCGCTGGATGTGGCTGGAAACTCTAAGCCTCTATAAAACTTCCATTGTGCACAGCACAGAACCAGCCTTGTCCTATCACTGCCCACCCTCCCCCATTTCCTATTTCACAAACCCATATTTATCAAGGTGCAGGGAGAAAGTAAGGCCTTTGCAGAGTCCTTGGTTGCCAGTGGACATTTGAGGTGTATTTCCAGAAGCTGCTTCACTTCCTATGATGCCCACCAGCTTTGAGTACACAACCATTTGGAGTCTATGTGCATTTTCCAGCAGAAATCAGAGCTCATCACAAGACATTCCAAGATGAGGCAGAACTCAGGTGGATTCTAACATGTAGCTGTGACACCTACACAGCTCCTGCGTAGATAGAATTCAGAGTCTGTGACTCAGCAGCATCTCTGTCAAATCAACTTCCTCAGCTATTTTGCTTCAACAAAACAATTCATTTCTCAGCTTCATTTCCGTTACTGATGCTTAATGTGCTGTTTACATTTACACTTGTAGGATATCAGTACAGTGTACCAAATCTTTCCAGATGAAGTGCTGGGATCAGGACAATTTGGAATTGTTTATGGAGGTAAGACTTCCAGCCTGCATAATAGATATGAAAATGGCAGTGGGGGATTGCATCTCTTAAGAATTTTAGAACTTGTGATATAGCTGTCATTTTCCTTCTGACGGGCATGCAAAAAATATTTTAATTTCTTATGTTGCAAAGACAGGGGACAAATTAATTATTTTGACCAGCCATTTTCAAAATCATGTTATCTTGAACTAAGTTGTCTTGAATTCCAGAAACACTTTGCACCACCTTTCTTGTTTTCTAATTGTGGGATTAGTTTGGAGGCAGAGATTAATTTGGAGATAATTTGGAATTAGAAATTGATTTCTTCCTTTACTTCCTTCTCTAACTGGTCTGTTATTTTTGTAATCTCTGATCCTGTTTTTCTGACAGTTGACATTTTTGTTGTTGCTGTCTTGCTGCTGTTTGCTACAGAGTCTTTCATTAATTGGCCATATTTTAATGTTATGCTAAACCAGGACTTTCCAAATGGTGCATCACAACACATTAGTGTGTCGCCTGTAGTACGTTGGTGTGCTGCCTCCCCAGTTGAGAAACCCCCCCCCCACCTGAGCCTGACCCACTGTCGCCACTCTCACTGGGGCCTTTCCCCGGCAAGAGCAATGGCAGTGGGCAAGGATTGGGTGGGAGAGGGCTGCCTTTCCTCCTGCTGTCGCTCTCGCTGGGGCCTTTCCTGGCAAGGGCAATGGCAGTGGACCAGGATTGAGGCAGGGGCTTCCTTTCCCCACCCTAGCTACACAAGACTTCTGGGTACCTCTGGTTTGCTAGTAAAGCTGAATTACTGTGTCGCAAAATGATGCATGTTGAAAAAGTGTGTCTCCAACTTGAAAAGTTCAGAAAGCTCTGTGCCAAACCATAGTTTGGTGAGTGTAGATGAAAAGAAACAAATACCAAGTTCCCATGCGCCTTCTCACTTGCTGCTTCAGAAGCAGAACTGAATGCTTCTAGACTCCTCTTCCAATGCAGCTAAGAGGAGGATTTTGAAAGCTCTGGCTTCCCTTTTTCATTAATCAATACTTTTGCTGTCATTTGGATCCAAAACTATGGTTCGTATTAACTGCTGTTGGTTTAAATAAGCAGGCTGCAGTAAATAATGGTTTAAACTTGGCTTGTTTAGTATTAACTTGAATTAGTACTAACCATAGGTTTTATTATTTTGGAAAACATTACAAACTGTGGTTAAGGAGAAGCTTACAAATTTCTTTGCTTGCCTGAAGGTAGGGTGGTCAGGAAGTTCAAAAGCGAAAGGGTGATTAACATTCCTTTTTGCTTCTGTCTGTTGAAGTAAAGTGTCATTTAGCTTCCCATGAGAAGGGAGACCTTAGCTGCTGGTAGCATATTTCTTTGGATTCATGGGGAAGATGCATGCTCCAATGTGTTAGATATAAAGACAATATTCATGTAACATTTTGTATATTTGGACAGTACATTAGCAATATGGGAGTCCTCCCCCCTGCTTTTAAGGCTCATTTGCTTGCTTTTAGATACAGTACTCACTCCTTTAGATACAGCACTCACAGAAAAGGGCTTGTATATATAGCTTCTTAAATGTGGGCAAATGTAAATGTATAAATGTGAGTGGAAGGAGGGGCTTGACCTTGATCAGGATCCTGGTGGAGGAAAAAGGAGACAACATTTTGCTGCAATACCAATACAGACTGTCTCCTTTATAGTCTATATACAGTCCTGATTGGCCTCTTTGTTATGTGCATTGGAAAGACGTGCACTAACAGGTGGACACACTAGCAGGTGCCCTTATTTTTTTGAACCTCTGTCCCTGGCCACTGCTTTTCATGCTGGCCATAGGTTTTTATTTGTTGATGTTTTTACCTTTTTAAAAAACTTTGTACCTGCTTGGCAGCGGAAGCTCAGTGGGTGACCTTGGGCAAGTCATTCTCTCTCTGACTCAGAGGAAGGCAATGGTAAGCCTCCTCTGAAGAAATCTGGCCAAGAAAACACTATGAAAGGGTTTCCATAAGTTGAAAATGACTTGAAGGCACACAACAGCAAACTTAATTTTTGCTGCTTGCCCCAGGCTGTATGCCACTTTTGCCCCAGGCTGTATGCCACCCCTCAGCTCTGTTTTTTGGGTTCCAAAGTCAGTGCTAATCGAGTTCCCTTGACCACTTCCTCTCACTTAGAAGGTTACAAGTATGAACTTGTTTCCTGCTATGTAATTGTTTCACTGCCACCATAGAGCAATTCTACCTGAAAATCTATGTCACCAGTAGTATAGACAGTCAGGAGGCATCTATGAGTGAAACAATAATTGTAACAGAAACAGAACAAAATAGACAGAAATGAATTTAAATGTCTTAAAATTATTTAGCCTTCAAAGCATATGGTTTTAGATAAGCACTTTTTAACATGTTAGTTGCTCAGCTAAACAACAACCGGTTTACCTACTCACCTAAGTCTGTAGTAAATACCACCCTCACCATATATCCAAAACAAAAAACATTGCTGACCCTACTCTGTTTAACTTCCATGTGCTCTGATAACTACATTCCTGCTCCTAAACTGTCACACACCAGTTTTCAAATGCTTTCAAAGTCCTGCCAGTGGCAAATCACCTCCAGCATTCCAAACACACTCTCTCCCAACAGACTTCTTGCCTAATATGCTTATCCTTTACTGCAATTCATGTTGTATATACACAAGAAAGTTTATATAGGTTGCAAAACATCACAAGGTCCTAAATCCAGTTGCTAGTCTTAGCCTGAGTGGACCCACTGAATGAATTATAAACAAACACTTCTGTATGTTTCATTGATTCAACAGATTTGCTCTAGTTGGAGACAGAAAGTATATCCAAGTCCATGGAGGTTTTGCATCTAGTGAAGACTGAAGGGTGGGCTAGAGGCTCCAGTTTTGATTAGGACTACAGTAGGACACACCAAAAAGTTGAAATACTTCTCTCACAGGGTTTGATCTAGACTGGGCTCCCTGCACCCACTCTTCTTACTTGAAGAACCAGTCAAACAACTATTGATAGAGGGGCACCTCTGTATCCCACTGTCCAGAGTAGTACATTTGGTGAAGATAAACCAGAGGGCTTTGTTATCTGTAGCACTCTCATTGTGGAACGTGCTCATTATGGAGTGCTGATTGGGACCAAAATTGGCTTCATTGTGATGACAAATTAAAATATGGCCATTTACCTAAATTCTTGGATCTTAGATCATAGCTGTATATTTCAGTCTTCTGCTTTTAAACTGCTTTAAACTGATTATATTGAGTGGGCTAGAAATATTTTAAAAAATAAAATAAGAATTGTTATAATAAAATAAATGTAAGTTGTGCCATAGCTATTTTGCACCTAGGGCAAAAATAGATCAACATTAGTTGCATGAATGGAGCTTTCCAACAGAGACCTGGCTGGATGAAGCTGGTGTGTGTGTGTTAATTTCTCTTAGCTTTGCATACCAGGACTCTCCATGCAGCAGAAGGCAAGACCTGGGGGTGGGGAGGTGGAGTTACAGTGGTCTGTCAGGATAATATCTTCCTGACCAGACATCCTGTTTCTCAGACTGCAGGGTTTGAGTGTGTTTATTTGAAGATGGATTGCCAAGACAGATAAGGGATTGTGCCCACTCCAGTGTTCAACAGTCTCCTTTCCTGAGCTAGCCAGAGTGGTCTCAGGTGGTGGTGAAGTCCCCCTGGCTTGTGATGCCGTGGAATTTCAACATTCATGTTAAAGTTACCCTGTCAGAAGTGGCTCAGGACCTCATGTCTACCATAACAACTGTGGGTCTTTCCCAAGTGGTACTTGGCCTCACTCATTCTGCTCGGCACCCTCTAGACCGTGATTTCTATTTTCTGTACAGGATGGAATGATGGTAATCTGGGAATGGATGTTCTCTTGTCATGGGCAAATCACTTCTTGGTTTAGACTTGTTGAGACTCAGGCTTTGAAAGGATCGGAGACCCATTAAAATGGTCTGCTCAAGGAGGCATATGGATCTGTACGGATTCCTGATGCCTCTTGAGTTTCCTGCTGCCTTGGCAGCCAATCCTGTTGAAGCCCTGATTGATCTCTGGAATGGAGAAATGACCAAGGCAGTGCATGCAGTCATTCCTAAGCATCTGCTCTCACAAAGTAGAGCTAAATTAGCCCTCTGATTTTCTAAGGAGCTGGCAGCAATGAAATGAGTGAGATCGAGTCTAGAGCAATACAGGCAGAAAATTCAGATTCCAACTGAAAAAGGCTAAAATCTGTCTGAAGGCCTATGGTCAGCAATAGCAAAAAAGCCTTTTTGTTTTAACACTATGGCATTCCTACAGAACTGTCCAGTGGAGCTATTTCAAGTGGTCAGGGATCTGTTACAATCTAGCTCAAAGGATAATTTAAACCATTCAACAGTCTTGTGCAAAGAATTTGCCCAGAAAAAAAAATCACTCAGCTTCTCTTTGACTTGGGCACCAGAACTGATAAAGGTCCAGTGTTGATGGAGACTTTTCAGTTTGTGCAGCCTGAGAATGGGGATAGGGTCCATGAAGAGGTTAGAACCACCACATGTGTTTTAGACTCTTGCCCTTCCTGGCTTGTTAAACAGGCCAGAGTTGTACTGGCTGAGTGGGTAAAGGAAGCAATGAATACCTCTTTATAGCAAGGCAGGGCCCCATCATGTCTGAAGGAAAGTTATAAGACTCCTTTGAAAAAAAATCTTCCTTGGCTCTACTATACTGGATGAATATAGGTCTCAAACATCCCATCTGTGGGCAAGGTATTGGAATGTGCAGTGGCCTCACAACTCCAGGGTTTCCTAGATGAGATGGGTTATCTAGATCCATTTCACTTGATTTCCAGGCCTGCTTGTGGGACAGAGACAGCTTTGGTCACCTTGCTAGATGACCAACACAGGGAACTGGACAGAGGGAATATATCCCTATTGGTTCTTCTGGAACTCTCAGCAGCTTATACTGTTTTATAGTGGCTCTGCTCTTTGCTGAAGGCTGAGAATCTGAAGTCATGGGGTGGACCCAAAGAAGTATATC
Source organism: Ctenosaura bakeri (assembly GCA_948474755.1). Lineage (NCBI taxonomy): Eukaryota > Metazoa > Chordata > Lepidosauria > Squamata > Iguanidae > Ctenosaura > Ctenosaura bakeri. The sequence continues at coordinate 25,605 of CAOLHI010002231.1, forward strand.
CTACTTTAATTTTGGGGCAGTTAGAGTGCTCCAGCAGTGACACAGCTGGGCTTTCTTGGATAACGAGCTTTATATTCTTCCATATCTTTTCCTGTTTTAACAGCTAATGATAATGTATGTGGGAAAGGTGGTCTGCGCTGTGAACAACAGTTATTTATTTCTGCTAGTCTTGATTACATATAACGTTTTTAGGCCAGAGGGCACTGTTGGGGGATTCCTGTTAGACTCCTTGGCCATTGGCCTGTGGAGTTCCTCAGGGTTCTGTCTTGTCCCCTGTGCTGTGTAACCTCTAGATTAAACAACTGAGAGAGGTTATCCAGAGTTTTGGGGTCAAAATATACGGATGATACCCAGCTCTGGGACTCATTTCAACTTAATTCCAAGGAAGCCATTTCTGTACTAAACCATTGCCTATTAGCTGTAATGAACTGGATGAAAGTGAATAAAATGAAGTTTAATCCAGATAAAATAGAGGTGCTCCTGGTCAGTTGAAAGACAAATGTATGAAGAGGGTTTCAACTTGTGTTAGATGAGGTTATGAAAATGTGCTTTCACAATTGGGACTGCTCATGTATTCACTCCCAAATCTGGATTGTCAATGATGACCAGGAATGCATTTGCATTGTTAAAGCAATTGTTAAAGCTAGTGTGCCAACTATGCCTATTCCTGGAGAAGTCAGATCTGGCCACAGTAACACATGCCTTGATTATATCTCCTTTGAATTATTGTAGTGTGTTTTCTGTGGGGCTCCTTTGAAAAGAAAGGTGGGATAGCAATTAAATAAATTAATATGCAAGTCAAGACTGTGACAGGAAGAGGAAAAACTGAATTTCACCTCTCTATTTTCCAAAGTCCACTTTTCACAGATTTCCCTGATGCTGGTATTTATACAACAGATGTTGATAACATTCACTTAATTAATGCCACATTTGGTTTGACCTTCATTTAGCTTTAGTTCCAGTCAATTATATCTAAAATGCTACACGTTCCTGAATGATGCTAGACCTACTTTGCAAGGAGTTGGCTAAAATCCATTTTTTAAAAGAAAGACTAAAAATTTGTTTTTATATCTTTAAAATATGGCAGGTTTTGTTTGTTCGTTTTTTCAGCATAGCATGACAGTTTAAAAGTATTTGGATTGGTTTTTGTTTGGTTGGTTTTGCATTTAATATGAATCAGAATGGGGATGTCTCCTATGAGTCAACTGGAGTCTGAGCATCTGAACTCATGAGTTGGACCCAGAGAAGTCTATCCTGCTTTAATGTTAGAGCAATTACTGTATTTCAGCAGTAACACAGCTGGGCTTTCTTGGATAGTGCATTGTAAATTCTTCCATATCTTTCCCTGCTGTAACTGCTAATGGAAGTGTATGTGTGCAAGATGGTTATGAACAACAGCTGTTTATTTCTGCTAGTCTGGATTACATATCACATATATAGACCAGAATATATACAATTCTCAAACAAGTTGCTGACATTTTTACGCTGTGTAGGGGAAGAGGATGCAAACATATGTGGAAAGCTTGCTTTAAGCCTTTTACCCTTGTGTTGTTTTTGTTCTAAAATTCTCCTCTACTGCTTTTTATTCCTTGAGAAAAGAACAGGAAAAGCTTGAATGTCTTACAGTAATCTTCTGTTGTAAGGTGACCTTGACAGTGAGGTTTTAATGTAACAGAAAAACTTGAGGTTCTAGAAAGGTGATGCTTCTCAGAGCTGATCATGTTAATTGGCATATTTTTCATCATACAGGAAAACATCGCAAAACAGGAAGAGATGTAGCAATTAAAATCATTGACAAACTGAGATTTCCAACTAAGCAAGAAAGCCAACTTCGTAATGAGGTTGCAATTTTACAGGTATCTTTTATTTAATTACCAATTATATCCTGTATGTATTTAATTTAGAGCAGGGCAATAAAACGTACTGAGAACAGATTTCAGCAGTTGAAATCTGTGTAACTAATTATGCCTCAGATCTCCAGACAGAGTTCTCCAGTAATACCTCCTTTTCAAATAATTTCTAATCTGCTTTAAATACAGGCAAATTGAAACTAAAGTGTTAATAACTTGCTAATTGGCATGTTTTGCAGTAAAGGCACTTTTTAGATAATCTGAGCAATTATTATTTTTATGGCAAGTTGGTGGTTATTAAAGGATCTTCTTACTTGCCCTTTCATGTGCAGCAAAAAGAAAGCGTGAACCACATTTCCTTTGAAGTATGCAATATCTTAGGATTGCAGTTTTAAATTTTACATCATACCAAAGTCACTGCCATTTATGTAGCCAAAACAGCACCTTCCAAGAGTAAACAAAAATGTTTAGAAAGAGGAAATTAAGTAGAAGGGAACACAAAACTACCAGTAAGAACTGAGCATGCTCAGTGACAATGGAATTCTGGTTGTCTGAAAGGGAGAGAGAATATCTAATATATAAAAGTCAAAATTTGTTTGTCTGTGTCAGGCAAAGCCCTTATATGATTGGCTGTGTTAGGCAAAGACCTCATATGATTGGCTGTCTGAGAAGATTCTGTGGAATCTTGGAGTTTGCAGTTTAGGAGGGGCCTTTAGAATTCTTAGCCAGAGAATAGGCCAGTTGCTAAGGAGATGAGGCCTAGCAGCAAGGAGGAGGGCAGTGTATTTCCCCAGGAACCCAACCTCTGTATGTTAATAACTCTGAATACAGATTGGATTGGGGAATATAGGGAAAAGTTACATGTACTGGACAAGACAGTTTGGGGAATTAGAGGCACAGGATCTCAAATCTGGATATTTCAACCCCATCTAATTCCTAAGGTAAGGCAAGGCAAGGTAATTCCTAAGGTATTTCTAACAAGCTTTATCTATGAGACAATAAAATCCTGGGCAACATCAGGTATATATGCTATTTAGATATATGGTTAGAAGGGAATTTCTTGCAGTAGGGCATTGCCTGGTTGGCTGCAGTCCTAAATCCTGATCTGATATGGATCGTGATATGTGGCAGTGGAACTTCAAAGAATGAAAAACTGGCCATTTCCTTACTAGACTGTTATAGTACTATTATTCCACTTTTAACATCCTATGGAATCCTGGAGTTTGCAGTTTCGGGAGGAGCCTTTGAGCTCTTTGGCTTCCCTAAACTGCAAATCCCAGGATTTAATAAGATGTTAAAAGTGGAATAATAGCACTATAACAATCTAGGAAATGGCCATTGTTTAAAGAAAAAGTATGCAAGGCTTGAATTTCATATTTCAGGATCCAGTAGGTTGGAAGCAAGCTGAATATATAACACAGAACTCATTTAAGACATGCAAAAAGGCATGTGGCAGTTTTAATACTGGCAGATATGTTATAGTAGTGATTCTTTACCTTTTTAGGGTCAAGTGAACTGCTTGAGAATCTAATTAAACCTATGGACTCTTATCCCTAAAAACATGTGTATAAACATATGAAAATTGTGCATATGATTTATATTACTGCATCAGAATGTGAATTCCTTCGTCTGGTCACTTCTGGAGATGTCCTCCAATTTAGAGGAGTAACACTTTAAAAGGGAGAAAGTTACAGTGCTATTATTCCACTTCCAGCATCCTGTGGAATTCTGGGGTTTGTAGTTTACTGAGGCCAAAGAGCTCTCTGGCTGAGAATTCTAAATGCCCCTCCCTAAACTGCAAACCGCAGGATTCCATAGGCTGTTGAAAGTGGAATAATAGCACTGTAGCAATGTAGTGTGGAAAGGCTCAACGATACCAAAGGGGAGGAGGGGGACACCTTTCCAGTGAGCTTAAATTCTGTTCTATCTGCAGTGGGGGAACTGTTCAAAATAATGAAATCAATAGTGATGAGGTTGCTGAAATTTATAGTGATATCAGTGAATTTTAATCATTTATCAGTCTTTGCATATACTTTGTAGAAAATGCTGCTATTTGGAGGTTTGTTTTATTTTCCCATAGTTTTTTTTAAAAAAAATCAATGTTCACTTCATGAAAATTTGCCTACTATTTGCAAATAGAAAATTTGTTTCTATTTGGTCATAAGTTAAGACTCCATTGTTGTCCCATTCCTTTTAAATCTTTGCTGCTGGAATCCCTATTACATTTTATTTGCTTTAACTAATGCTTCATATTATGTTCAATTTTATCTATTTTTTTACTATATTTTAGTGTGTTAGTTTTGCACTGTATTTTTGTAATCTTTAATCTGTCTTTGCATTTATATTGTTTTTATCATTTTGGAAAATAAAAATTATCTGGGAAGAATTGGCTTTCTTCACATGGACTAGCTAGGAACAAAAGAAATTACAGTGGACACTTGAAATGACTATGTTGTTACTTAAAATTCACTCTGATAGGAAAAATTAACATAATGGGAAAGATATGGAAGAAAAATACTGTTTTTGCACCCATTTCACAAGCCGTCCATGGATACCAGGTTAAGAGTCCCTGCATTATGGCATGACCCTGTGAACTACAGCCCACAAAAGCTAATGCTATAATAAATCTCGTAGTTTTAGAGTTATCACATGGCCCTTTGTAGCCTGCAGCACACTAATATGACAAACCCTTCAGAATTGGTTCTGTTGTAATGCTCTTAAATTGATTAGGATGAAATGTCTGTTCTGTATACAACTTTAAAATGTTACTATGTTGAGAAATCAAAATTTTGTCAGATTCTAAGCTTGTTTGTCCTGTCCTGTCTATTTTACTTTGCATAGCAAATTATTCCTTGTGTTTTTCTCCCTAGTATATCTATGCTGGTGATAAAGAGATTGAAAAATGAATAATAACCTAATTTTCCTGAGCCTTAACATTGGATCTGGAAAAATATAGCTCTTTCAAATAGTGTTTATCTTTTATAACAGAATCTGCATCACCTGGGGGTTGTAAATCTGGAATGCATGTTTGAGACACCAGAAAGGGTGTTTGTTGTTATGGAGAAGCTCCATGGAGACATGTTGGAGATGATCTTGTCAAGTGAAAAAGGAAGGTTGCCAGAGCGAATAACCAAGTTTTTAATTACACAGGTACGGACCCATTAAAGGATGTCAGCTGTTATAATTTTTTCCCTACAAGATTCACTTCTACAAATTAAAAGTACTTCAAATAAACTCTTCATGTAGCTAATAGGTGACATGATAAATGAAGGAGTATGTTGGCAGGGGCTAAAAATGAAAAACAGAGCACAATCCAGAGTACATAAAAATTGGAATGTCCACTGCTGATATAGGTAGGTAGGTTGGTTTTCTATTGTATCTTTCTCTGTAGCCTCTTTGTAATGAGAAGGTCTGAATCCAACTGCTTGTCCCCACTAGAGTACACTCATTTAATTAATTGGATTTAGATATTTGTTGACAACAATGGTTTCAGTGGATGTCCTCTATTTCAGTCTAGCAACAGGCCAAATTTGTATTCTATACATTGATCCTACCTTAATGCAAGAGGAAAATAGTTAATTGTGATGTGCAAAGCCTCCACAAATGTCTTACTGTCAGCTTTGGTGTGTACCCTCTATGTCTACTGAATTTATTTCTCTTGCTGGAAACCTGTCCATGGACTATAAAGACTATAGACTATAAAGAGTATAGATTTATAAAGACTATAAATCAGTCTGTAATATTCCATTTTTGGTAGAGATACCTGATTATGTTGACAAAAAGCCTCAACCCTCATTTGAAATGTGATGCTGGAGGAGAGTTCTGTGGATACCATGGACTGCAAAAATGACCAATAAATGGGTCCTAGAGCAAATCAAGCCTTAACTCTCCCTGAAAGCCAACAAGATAACACTGAGGCTATTGTGGTGAGAACATGTCATGAGATGGCAGGACTTACTGGAAAGGATGACAACATGTGGTAAAGTGGAAGGCAACAGGAAGAGAGGAAGACCACACTGCAGGTGGATAGACTCAGGCCCTTTCCGCATGATGTCACTGTCTCATTTCTACCACAGGATGGCAGTGGTCGGCAGGTTGCGCTTCCACATGACATTGTCACCATCCTGCTGCCATCCTGTTGCAGAGTGTCATGCTTGTGCAGTTTTTGCGAAATGGAAAAATCTGTTTCATGTCTGCGATCGTGTTGCTCTCCTGTCACTTCTGGCCATGCAGAAGGTGCAGAAGCGCATTGGCAACGCTTCCTTACATAGCACAGCAATGGAAAAAGCCCAGTGCACTGTGAAAGGAAGACGTGGTGCCATTGCGTTCTCTTCCACATGGACTGAGCAGGTGCAGAGGGGAGCGTTGCTGATGTGCTTCCTTCTGGACCTGGGACTGCAGTGAGACGATGTGGAGGAGTGTCATCGTGTGGAAATGGCCTCAATCAAGGAAGCCACAGCCCTGATGTTGCATGGCCTGAGCAGCCCACAGCACTGTTCATGACAAGGTTTCTTGGAGGTCTCTTATAATAGAGGGTTGCCATAAGTCGAAGCTGCCTTGAGAGCAATTAACAATGAACTGGAGTTTGTTTATGTAGGAAGCTATGTGCATGTAATGCATATATATGTGGTGCTTATCATCTTTTCTGAATACATGGCATGAAAAGACTTTTTAAAATTAAGACACCTGTAGTTCACATTGTAGGTAGCATTCTTCTCTATCCCAATGCACAGATGACTGAGTGATGGTAGAGGCTGCCCCCAAATCCTACTTCCTCCCCTCCCTCTGCCTTGCTTTCTAGCACATATTTTAAAAGTCTTTTACAGTATGAGTTATATCTTTGCTCTTCCAAGAATGTTCTTTGTTTCCCCTTCACTTCCCCAAATGAGTTTTCTGAAGTTGAGCCTTGAAAAGATTATCAGCATTCTTTATCCAATTTTCAATGGGATCATATACTAAAAGCATAAAAACCATTTAGAGTTGTCTTTGTGCTTGCTCTTGTTTCATCTCATATCCATAAAACACATTAAAACAGAGCAGTACTGAAAAAAAATAATGTTATATCACAGCTGATTTCTTTCTTTGTAGATCCTAGTTGCCTTGAGACATCTTCATTTTAAAAACATTGTTCATTGTGATCTGAAACCAGAAAATGTGTTACTGGCATCGGCTGATCCTTTTCCACAGGTAAGTAAAAATAACTCACTGTGTATGGGGAGAAGTCAGCTCTAATGAAGCAAATTACAATTACCCAAAACTGATTTGTGACTTTGAGAACTTCAACTCCCCTTTATTTTGGTACATATTTAATAGGAATTGGTTTTTCAGCAGACTGTTCAGTGAAAAACCATCATCCTTTAATATGCCTTTAATATTAAGCTCTTCCTAGATACTTACTGTTCCAAGAAGTCCTTCCTATTTTCCAACAGCATGCCTAATGCATATGTCACCTGTCCCTCCATTGTATACCCATAAAATGGTAACAGGCAAATTCGTACATCTTGCCTTTATTCTAAACTCTTCCCTTTACTGTAAAACTGCACACAGAACAAACAGTATGCCAGATTCTACATCTTTCTAGGGCTGGCTCACTAGGTGCACAGATTTTATGTGGGCCTGCAGATGAATAACCCCCTCATCCCATATAGTCATACTAATTGTTCAATATCTTCACTGGCCTACCAATTTTTTTAAAAATGATAGAGAACAGTAGCATATCTTCCCCATCCCACAGTATGACACAAACACACACCCATATTAAATGAAAAAGGGTTCTATATCACAGCTTCAGAAGAGTCTGTGGGTGTTCCTAAATGTGCCAAATTTGAATGATGAGCCACCACACTTGTCATAATCAGGATCAAACTCAAGTGGAACATTTTTTTCTTGTTTCCATACAAAGTCAGCCACCACAATGGCAACTGGATAACTTCCTATGGTGGAACCATTGCCTTTTTTTCTTTCAGGCATTTTTTAATTTTTCTAAAAAAAGTTTAGGGGGTGTGATATGTGTATTTTTTTAAAGGCAGGAAGGGGCATCAAGTAAGAACATATACATGCTGTGCTTTAAAAAAACCCAACAAGACTGACAGTTCCCTTTTAGCTTTGAAGAAGAGGCAAGAGAATCAACTGAACCAGTGTGAGATTAACTGATCAGTACATCTGTCACTGATATTTCAAACTTGTAAGAAAGCCAGGCTTATCTTTCTGGAGAAACATGATGTATCCCCTTGGTTTTGTTAAATTCATACCTAAGCCACATGAAGATATATGTTTGCTTGCCCACTCTCCATTCTGTCCTCAAACTTTGGAAGTCAAGAATGTGTCTTTTTGTTCCTATACTGTAAGGTGTGTTGATGGTATTGCATTAATAATACTTCTGTGGCTTTCCAGAAGAACATTGTGTAAAGACCGTCATGTGTTTGGAATATATCCTGTCCATGCAATCAACATTACAAGGGAGCATGCTAGAACATGTCCAGTTGGCTGCACAATGGTACAGTGATAACACAAATCAAGACCTGTATTCAGTCTACTCATATTTCAACGTGCTAACCAGTTACTTTCATATATGAATGATATACGTATGTCAGAGTACAAATAAATGAATAAATATATGTTTGCATTGTAATGAATTTGTATCATTGACTTCTGTCCTGCCAGGTGAAGCTTTGTGACTTTGGTTTTGCCCGGATCATTGGAGAGAAATCGTTCAGACGTTCAGTTGTGGGTACACCGGCCTACCTTGCTCCTGAGGTTCTGAGAAATAAAGGGTACAATAGGTCATTAGATATGTGGTCCGTGGGAGTCATTATCTATGTCAGCCTTAGTGGTACATTTCCATTCAATGAAGACGAGGACATTCATGATCAAATCCAGAATGCTGCTTTTATGTACCCACCCAACCCCTGGAAGGAAATCTCCCATGAAGGTATTAGTTTCTTTAAAAAATCTAGTTTGCACGTACACGCTAACAAAAGATAAGAGTGAAAGTATTTATGTTCATCTGGCTTTCAAAAGGTCTGTCAAAAGCAATAAACACTGCAAATCTCCTTCCTCCGCCCTCCTTAAAAAATAATACCAGATTATCTTTACATTGATGAAAGCAGCTGATTTTAAAAGAGAAGCCAGAAAACAGTGTTTCCAAATAAGTAGTAGAACTGAAGGCCTGCCAAATATCACTTCTTGGACTTTCATAGGTTCAGTTGCCTTCAGCAGAAGATGAGGGAATGGAGCCCAGGAACTTTGAGGGAACACTCAGAATTCTAAGAACACTTCCTTTGTGGTGTGCCTTTAAATATGACCAGATTTTTTTTTCTTCTGCCTCCCTGCCCTCCATATATATTTTTTTTCCCTAAAAACAAGAGAGCACTGCCTGACTTCAAGACATAGTTTGGCGGCCTGCTTCAGTCCGTTGGTGTTTCAGGAATGCCCCTGCAAATTATGTCTTATCCCCCATGATAGGTCTTTCTCTGGAAAGAAAATAAATGGGTAATATTTGTGTACATATTTAACAGTTCTTATGCTGTCATTTTGTATATTTATTTTCATCATAATATACATCTAGTATTGGATTATTTACAGGACATGCACACAAGTGTCAGTTGGGTTGGATTTGGCGAAAGATGGAGACATTTTTGTTTCCTCCCCAAATTTAGAGCACCAGGTTTCCTAGATCTCCAGCTGCACCCAGCCGGCAAGGAGAAGAACATTTGGCTCCGTAGGTTTTCTCATCATACTAGGTCTCGTGAAGAACCAATCATAGATTTTCCTCATCATGCTTGGCTTCTATAACCATACTCTAGGACAGAGCTTTCCAAACTTTTCATGTTAGTAACACACTTTTTGGACATGCATAAATTCGTGCTACAGTAATTCGGTTTTACTAGCAAACTGGAGATTAAACTAACCCCTTATAAGAGATACAGACACATACTTAAATTGTAGTAACAAAATGTATGGAGACACAACATATCTCATGAAAACCTTTCATATATTTTTAAAAAGATATGAATTATAAGTAGCAATGGGACAAATCCAGAATTTTCCAAATCCAGATCTGGATCTGAATCCCTGGAAGGTACTGGGAATCCACGAATCTCGAATCTTTTTAATCCTTTTTTAAAGAAGGGTTTAAAAAGCAACTTTAAAAAAAACAACTTTAATTTTTTTTTTTTTAAATAGAACTATTTTTTGGTTGGATTTGAAAGATTCAGTTCACCTATTTTTGCACAGGGATTTGGATTTGTGAATCTCAAATCCTTCCTGAAGATTCAAGGATTCAGTTGGCCCATCCCTAGTTATAAATAATAACATACATTTCCAAGATTGTAGGCAACACACCTACACACTTCAAGTGACACACTAACGTGTCTCAGCACACCATTTGGAAAGCACTGCTCTAGGAGATGGCCTGAGCTAATGGTGCCACCCCAAAATTCGATCAGTTCCACCAAAGAATAGGTAGAATTTCACTGTGTAGTCAGTCAGTGTACATACTATACGCATCTTTCAGCTCTTGTTATGTGCCTTCATGTCCTTTCTGACTTATGGCAACCACAAAGCAAGGCTGTTGTAGGGTTTTCTTGACAAAGTTTGTTCAGAGGGGGTTTGCAGTTGTCTTTCTTTGAGGCTAGGAAAGTGTGACTTGCTCATAGGGTTTCAGTGGCCAAGTGGGGATTGAAGCCCTAGTCTCTCCAATTCCTAGTCCACATTCAGACCACTGTACCATACTGATACTCTGTCTCTCACTCTCTCTCTTACTCTCCGCCTCTCTCTCTCTCTTCTCTCTCTCTCTGTCTCAAACACACACACACACACACACACACATCCTCCAATACTAAAGAAAGTATAGTATGGGACATTCTAATGTTTGATGGAGATAAAGAGCTTTGTAACTCTTCTGAGGAAGTGAAACATGTAAGTGATTGTGTATGTATGTACAAATGAAAGATGTAGCTAGCAGTGCCATCTTTTCTTTTACCTTTTTAAAAAATTAATACTTTTTCAGTTCAAAGGAAAAAAGAACAATGACAGTAAAAACAAAACAAACAAAATAGAGCAAAAACAAACCACACCCAATAAATCATACAAGCAAGACATAAAACATTAAAAGATGTTTTCCAACTTAAACCTACTAAAAGTATGTAACTCTATAAATAAATTAAATGAATACATTTCCCCTGATCTGTATCTTGGTATGTTTAATTTATCCATTTGTGCTACTCCCAATATTTTATTGAACCAATCTGCACTTGAAGGATAGTCAATTCCCCCCCCCCAATATTTAGCATAAACTATTTGTGCTGTTATTACCATGTGCCACAGTAACCATCCATGCTCTTTTTCTGCTGCGGAGTCTTCCTTAAAAAATCCCAAGTAAAAAAAAAAAGTTATTTTTTTAGTTCTGTTTCAACTTTTTAAGATTTTTTGCAAGTGAAATCTAATTATCATCCAGATTTGTTTTGCTTTTCTACACTTCCACAACATATGAAATTATTATTCTATTCATATAATTTTTATAATTATTATTCATTGAAATATTTTTAAATAACTGGCCATTATTAGAAGAAATCTTGACTTCCAAGTATCTACGTAACTTTATTTTTCACTTGTACTTTTCCCCTCAGTATTTCTTTCTCATGATAACTTATATTCATAAACAATTTTTTTTTGTTTTTGTTTTGTTAAATTTAACTCTTGGTACCTCAACAAATATGTTAAGCAGCCTAATTAATATTTCCACATATTTTATTGGGTTTTTAAAATCAGATTGGAATACTTTTACTTTTTAACATACAGGAAGGGGGGGGAGTTTAATTTTTCCAGTAGAGAAAGGGGGAGCATACCTATTTCAGAATATGAAAATTATTTTACTTCTTGTTCTGCTTCTAGTGCCGTCTCTGAAAAATCATACTTTATAAATGCAGCTACAACCTATGCAGCTATAAATGTGTATACAACTGCATTTAAAGATGGTTACTTCAGTGATTCTGCAATGTATCTGTTTCTTTGGCATTCAGAAAGAAGTAATGAGTTAGCTAATCATGATACTACAAGTAAAGGGAAATATATTACTGCTGGAGCTTTGAAAATTAGTACCAAGCTCTATTCATTTGATTGCTGCCTTGTATATCACAGTGAGAGCTTCTGTTTCACCTCTCTAATGTATGGCAATATTTCTCATTATAATGTGGAGAACAGAATGTATGATTGCCAATAGAAAGAATTGCATATCGGTGTCAAGGCTTTAACTTGGCCTTATTATGCTGGAAAGCAGTATTCTGCTCAAGGCTGTTCTAGCCCATCAAAGCATCTAGCAAGAAAATTGGTTGACACTCAAGGCAAGTTATTTCTGCCATTATGTTTGAACAAACCTGCAATCCTAAAAGTTTCCTGTCTCTGTTTAGCCTTGCTGCTGGGTATATTTTTGTTCTTATGTTCATTATTAGATTTTTTTTCTAAGTAAATTTGAATATAAAATAATAGAAAAAGAGAATGCCAATCCTTTTAATGTAAACATGGGTATCTGCATAATAATATCAATACTGGCAATTCATGTGCATTCTCCTACCCTAAATTTATGGAATGCAGCAACCTGTTGGGTTCATACTAATCTTTCTTGCCATGTTAAATGCTAACTTTATGGGTTGACTGATAGCAGCACACTAATTTGGTTTCCCTAGTATCTGCATTGTGCATAAATTAGAGGGCCCATAATTCTCTAAGAGAACATGTAGTTTAAATGCAAAAGGCTCTGAGTTCACCATTAAAGAATATCAGGGCTGCACATGACCTCTGCCTCAGTTCCCCAGGAAACTGCTGCCAGCTAGATAATACACATCTGGGCCATATAGGGTAATGATGAGATGTGATAGAAAGCCACTTAATACATTCAGTGAGAATTTACTGTTATTTGTGTTACTTGTGTTTAGATGTTTATTTATTTAGCATTTTTTAATTCTATTCTTCAGCTCAAAAGGGTAACTGCTATACAGTCACTAGTACAAGACAAACCCTGTCCACTGGCTTACAATTTAAGAGATCACAGGACAATATTCAGCCTTCCCATAGGCTTAAAATCTAATAGAAGACACAAAAAGAAAACAGGAAGAGGAGGGAAGAGGAAACCAGCAACCTCCAGTACTTAATGTTATATAGTAGTTCTTGTAATTACCTGTTGCAAGGAAAACATTTTAGACAGAGCTGGAAACTAGTGTGGTGGATCACTCAGCATTGCTAGTGAAGTGGTTCTGCTTCCTATTCTTCCATCAGTTCTTCTTTCTCCCATCCATTCTATTCCAGATAGCAATTGAGGGAAAGAGAAACCAGATGAAGTTATTGCCTGTTAATGATCTCTGAAATGTAAGATGGTGATAGATAGGGATGTGAAGAATTTGTTGTTGTGTGCCTTCAAAAGTGGTTTCCAACTTATGGTGACCCTAAGGTGAAACTATCATGGGGTTTTCTTTGCAAGATTTGTTCAGAAGGGGTTTGCCTTTGCCTTCCTCTGAGAATGAGAGTATGTGACTTGCCCAGGTCTGCCAGTGGGTTTCCATGGCTAAGCAAGGATTTGAACCCTGGTCTCCGGAATCAAACCACTACATGTGCTGGCTCTGACTGGCCTCTCAATCCAAGGAACATGTGAAAGGGGTGGCCATTTTTCATGCCATTTTCCCTCTCAAGATGGAGTTTCACTTGCATGCTGCTATACTACATTATCAGCCTAGGACATGAAAAATTAACTTAATGGAGACTAGTACATGAATGAGGATAGAGATCAAAACATTATGTTTTATATGTGGGCATCATTTGCAATGTACAATGTGGAAAAAAACCCTTACAAACGCTTGTCTAAAATGAAAGAATAGATATATTAGCTCACAAAGGAACTATATTTTCTTTTCTCCACAATAATTGTCACTGTCAGATAGACACAGAAATGAAAAAAAAAACTTGTCTGGCATGGAAAGAATAGCAAGATTGCTGTTGCATACCTGTCAGAGGAGTACTATGAAGTGTATGTGCTTTTCTTGATCTTTATTATTTGAATCTTTAAAAATTATGTTTTTACTTCTGTGTGCTTGTATGAGAAATTGTAGTTAATAACTTGATTAAAACAATTTTTCAAAAGGTCAGGCTGCGTCAACTGGCAAAACTTTCATAAACAGAGTGATGAGTTTTGTCTTGCAGTTTGGTTTCTGTTACCGCATCTGCCCTCTAAGTCACATGTATGGAAAGTGACGTCTTCCAATATTATATTTTTTTCCTCCAGCTATTGATCTCATAAATAATTTGTTACAAGTGAAAATGAGAAAGCGCTACAGTGTGGATAAGACATTAAGCCACCCATGGCTACAGGTAATGCTGTAAATTTCATACCTTTCACCTTCTGTGTCTTTGTAGTTAGATATCAAACATGGACAATTTTTTTGATAACTGCCGCTCCAAGCTGAAGCAGAGTTATCTATACGTCAGGAAAGATAATGGTGAAATTAAATGGTGCATTCTTTGTGCAAGAACTGCTGAAAAGTGTGGTCGGAATGTCAGCCACTAGAAGCAGGTGTTACATTTGAATGCTCATTCAAATATCTGCCGGAATGTGTATAGTATTCTCATACTAGCAGATGGTCTGGCTCAATGGCAGAGCACTTGTTGCATATAGAAGGACTGAGGTTCAATCTCTGGTGTCATCCCAGGGGGCACCCAAGTAGGCATTAGTTTTCAAGTATTAGTGTGCTTCTTAGTTTCTCCTTACTGCTGCGTTTGTTTCCTTTTTAAAATGTTATTAGTTTGTACTTTTTTAAATAATTTATTACTTTACCGTTTTAAGTCAATAGCCTAAATTAAGTTTTTAGCCCCAACTACCGTAGACTGACTGAATTACTGGAACTTGCATAAGTGTTGACTTATGAAACTCCCATTGATTCAGTGGGTCTCTCATTGGGACAAACTCCTAGATTTAAGACAGGTGGGTGATACCCATGTATTTTAGAACAATAGTATATACGATTTGCCTTACTCTTGTCAGAGTATAAAGAAATAAGCATCTGAGGCATTGTCTTTTCATGGTTTTCAAGTATCAGTGAAGCATGCTGCTTTCCTTCTTTGCAGGATTACCAAACTTGGGTAGATTTACGAGAGCTTGAATGTAAAATAGGAGAACGTTACATCACCCATGAAAGTGATGACTCACGGTGGGAACAGTATGCAGGAGAAAATGGCTTGCAGTATCCAGCACACCTTATCAGTTCAAGTGCTAACCGCAATGAAAATCCTGAGCCAGAGGAAGCAGAGTTGAAAGCCCTCAGTGAGCGTGTCAGTATCCTTTAAATTGCAGCCCTTGTAATCTGTCAAAACACTGTGGAACTAATAAATACATACGGTCATGTTTAACATTTGCTTTGCAGAACTGCCATTATTTTCTGTCAGATGGGAACAAAGCTGTTACACTGTTACCACCAGTGATGTATGGGAGTTGCCAAGACAAATCAACAGAAGCATTTTTTTTAAAAAAAAAATTTGCGTGAGCAACTGTGTTGTATTAACAAAAAGTGCTCAGAAACACTCGACCTGTTGTTGTGGATGATTCCTGTTGTATGCTGAGCATTCAAACCTGTTTCCACCGTGCCTTTTCAGACAAGTGTTTCCTTTACTCAAGTCTCATTTTGTAAGACAAAAAACATCTCCAGGCAGATCTCTGCTTTTGTGTGCATTATTAATTAGTATTGTAATGGTTTGCAAACTCTTGAAGAGTAGATTACTACTGCTGTTCTGTGAACAACTTTTAACATTTTCAATAAAACTGGGAATTTCTGTTTTTGGTTTTTCTGTGAAACAATATGTTGAGATATTGATGCAAAAAGCATGGGAAAAATTGTAAAAAAATAGACACAGAATTGTACAGATGCAGATTAGGAACCCCTCTATGATGAGCATTTATATGAATGCACCACTCAATGAATCATATTGTGCATTTATGGAAGGTGCAACATTTTTAAACCTGAATGCCTTAGTAATGTACATTGCAGCCCTTATTGATAGTTTATTTCCTTGTTCTTACAATATTCTGCTGTAACTTGCACATTTAGAAGCTAAAAATCATGTTGCCTTTATGTATGTTTTGAATAAAATTCTGCTGAAATGATGTGTTTTTGATGTTGAAATACTTTACCAGTCTTAATAATTTCCAAGGCTGAATCAAGAACTTCTGTAAAATATTAAATAATATAAATCGTTTTAAAAACAATATGGTGCAATGAATAAATAAGCAGATTGATAGATAAATTTGTTACTTTGCTCACCAGGTTCCAAAAGTAATTATGTCTTGAGCAATCCTGGTGACTCACTCATGGTCACAACATGTATTTTCAGATTCAGTTCATAGCTGATGACTATGTAATAAGGCGGGTTACCATAATATACAGTATTTCACATATTGTATATATAACAGCCCTTGATGCTTCATGCAATCTGTGCAGATCACCTTCTAGCAGGAATGGCTCTCAGAAGTATACCATGCCAGTTTTCCAGAATTTGCAAAACTTCTTCAAGCATTGGTTTACACTTGAATGTCTGTATTTTCAATTATTAGCTTGTGCCGTGAATGGGCCATCACATATCACATATTTGTGATCTCTTCGAGGCAATGCCTTTTGTTAGTAGCTCTGAAATCAGCTGCTACACATATAGACTAATATCTATAGAAAAATGAAGTGATAAAGTTTTGCCTTCAGTTTAAAACTTAGTAAAGATGGAGCCAACCTGATTTCCCTTTGGGGGAATTTCCATACTCAGAATGCTGTTACAGAGAAGAGCCTTGTCTCCTGTACCCACCAACACATCCTCTCTTGCTGGTATCTGATGAAGATCATAAAATTAGAGTATAATATTGAACTAGGAAAGAATTAATTTATAATATCACTCCTTTTTCCTGCAGGAAATCTGATTCCTTTTAAATCGTAGTCTCTCTCATCTCACTTTTCTGTTCAAAGAAGAGCAAATCAGGGCCCAAGCCGCTGGATTCACCCACCCTGACTATTTACTGATGTGAAAGTAGACAGAACAACTCATGGGTAATGCCTCCAATTGAAGGGTTTTCATCACAAAATGCCCAGAGAAGTGGGAAATCTACCATAGATATGCAAACCCCTGCAGTGAAAATAATACTTAGATTGAATCCAAATGTCACTGTTATGAAATATCATTCTCCTACTTTCGTCTGTCAGGTTCCTAACATAAAACCAAAAAATGTAGTCTAAAAAAAACAAACCATTCTTTTAAAAGAGATCAAAACCTGTGAAAAGGACCCGAGATTATTGCATCAGTGTGGTGCTAAAGTAAAGAAGGTGAATAATGTTTTGGCCCACATAAATAGAACTGTAGTTTCCAACACAAGGTAAGTAATAGTCCCAGTATATTCTTCACTAGTCAGGCCTCAGTTACAGTACTGTGTTCAGTACTGGGCTCCTAATTCTAGGAAGGATGTAGACAAGTTGGAGCAGGTCCAGAGAAAAGCAACAGCAATCATAAGGTATAGAGAACAAAACAGGAAAGATTGAGTGAGTTGGGCACATTCAGCCTGCAGAAGAGAAGATGGAGGACCTTTCCCCAGTAGACTGTTATAGGGCTATTGTTCCACGTTCAACATCCTGTGGAATTCTGGGGTTTGTTGTTTACTGAGGCCAAAGAGCTCTCTGGCTGAGGATTCTGAATGTCCCTCCCTAAACTGCAAACCCCAGGATTCCATAGGATATTGAAAGTGGAATAATAGCACTATAATAGTGTAGTGTGGAAATGGCTTGGAGGGTGACACGATGGCACTCTTGAAGTATCTGAAGGGCTGTCACAGAGAGGAGGGTGCTGGTTTGTTCTCTGCTGCCCCAGAAGGTAGGACTAGGTCTAATGGGCTTACCTTACAGGATGGTAGATTTTGATTGAATATTAGAAGGAACTTGTTAACAGTAGGAGCTTCTCAATGATGGAAGAAATTCCCTGGAGAGGTGGTGAAATCTTTTTCTCTAGGCATCTTCAAAAAGAGGCTAGGCAGCTGCCTTCTGAGGATGCTCTAGTTGGATTTCCTGCATTGAGGAGGAGACTGGACTCAATGGCATATAGAGCTTTGCAAACTCTGATTCTATGATTTTAGAGCCAGTGCCTCCTACCTCCCAGAGCATACTGATCTAACCTGATTTTGGAAGTTGAGCAAGGTCTGAACTGATTCGTACTTAATGGGAGATAATCGAGCAATACCAGGGATCTTCAAGTACAGGTAGCAACAGAGCCTGAGCCCCGGATAACTGATGCTATTTGAAGTTGCGAGTAGTGGGCTCGATGGACAAATAGCTTCCTGTCTTTGTATTATACACTGGATACCTGTTTGAGATGGGTAGAATCAGGTCAAGTGAACACTTCAGATACAATATGATTGGCTGTCCATATCTGCGGGTTCTGTATTCACAGATTCAACCAACCACATCTTGAAAATACTTTAAAAAATTCCAAAAAGCAAACCTTTTCCCATTTTATATAAAAGACACAATTTTACTGCACCATTGTTCATAATGAGCATCTATGAATTTTGGTATCCACAGAGGGTCCTGGAACTAAACCCTAGCAGATACCAACAGTCCATTGTATCACAGCAAATATTTCCTAAACAAACTGTTTGTGGTTTCCAAATTACATAGAACATAATGCTATATGCATGTACACACACACACACGTTTGAGAACCAACGTCTTTCCCTGCTGCAGCACAAATTGTCTCATTATCTTCTATTGTATTTGTTTTCACTTAAAACTTTTTTTTACCATTGAATTCCAACTGAATTCTTTCCTCCTCCCCTCCTGTAATGGTCTGTAGGGGAGGAGGGACTTGTTTTTGAAAAGTTGTCAAGATTGGAGACTCATGTAAGGAAACAACCCAACTCTGACTTTTGTATAGCTAAATTTGCTCAATTATAATAATTAAGTTAAATTTGCTCTTACAATAATGAGATACATACAATCTGCAAAGTATGTTAACTTTTATTGTGTTCTAAAACTTAGAAAACCTGTTTGTTGTTGGAAGTTAAATCAAGAGATTAAAACTGATACAGAAGAGATAGCAAATTATTATCTTTAAAATGTCTGTAATTTGAAAGATGTTTCCCTTCAAGTGGGGAACCAGATCATATTTCATGCTCAAGGCATGCTTTGAATTAAACCCATTTAAGTACAGAATAAGCTGGCAACAGAAATGAGCTGGCTACTGTGCCAACATGTAATATGTAATATTTAGACACACAATAGCCTGGAAACATAGCATTGAGATAAAAACAAACGTAAAACTACAGCCTTGTAGCCCAAACTGACTTCATTAAATTCATCTAGACTATAATGGTACCTAAATACCCTAAAGGTACTAGATTCGTTCTGATCTTGGAAGTTAAGCAGAGTCAGCCCTCGTCAGCACTTGGATCGGAGACTGCCAAGGAATACTAGATACTGTAGTTATATTTCAGAGGAAGCAACTGGCAAAACCACCTCTGAGTATTCCTTGCCTTAGAAAACCCTACAAAATGCATGGGGTCGCCATAAGTTCACACGTAACTTCAAGGCACATACACACAGAGACCAGAATGGACCTTGCCACTAGCTCTTCCTTTTTAGTTTTCAAGGTATCTTATTCTGTTCTGCCCCCCAGGCTCATCCCTATCCCATGTGAGATGCTCCACTATGGAGTTAGAATGGCCATTGTCTCCTCCTTTTATTTATTGGTGCTTCTCTGTTGGCAGGGCTGGTCCAAAGCAACCCTCCCTTTGAAGCTGTCCTCTATGTGAAGGACTGTCCAGAAAGACCGGAGCTTTCAAACTGTCCATAAAGAACCTCTGGTCAGCAACATGAGTAAATACACAGGTCACTTGGGCCCTTTCACACTACATAGTTTTACTACTATGATTTCACTTTAATTGTCCTATGGAATCCTGGAACTTGCAGTTTAGGGAGGAGTATTTAGAATCCTCAGCCAGAGAGCTCTAGTGCCTCCAGAGACTACCAGCTCCAGAATTCCATAAGATGTTTCCATGGCGGTTAAAGTGGACTATGAGGAGTGTCTTAGGGAGCTGGGTATGTTTGGTCTGCAGAAGAGAAGGATAAGAGGCGACATGATAGCCATGTATAAATATTTGAAGGGATGTCATGTCGAGGAGGGCGTGGGCTTGTTTTCTGCTACTCCAGAGACTAGGACAAGGAGCAATGGATTCAAGCTGCAGGAAAAGAGATTCCACTTAAACCTCAGGAAGAACTTCCTGACATTGCTGTTTGGTAGTGGAATATGCTGTCTTGGAGTGTGGTGAAGTCTCCTTCTTTGGAGGTTTTTAAGCAGAGGCTGGATGGCCATCTGTTGGGAGTGCTTTGATGGGTGTTCCTGCATGGCAGGGGGTTGGACTGGATGGCCCCCGTGGTCTCTTCCAACTCTATGATTCTATGAATCCATTATGCTATAAGCAATGTGAAAGGGACCCTGGTCTTAGTCATTCCCAGAATGATGACATGTATTGCATGTCAATTTGTTTATATCCGTCCCTATGCCTAAAGAAAGGGCTTCATACAACAAAATCAATATAAGCCATTTGAAATGTGAAGTAGTTAAAGATAACATATGGACTAAAAGCATGTTAAACTTAGCTAACAAATTAAAGCAAGTTAAAAAAGCCAAAAACATGTGTTATGTTCCAAACTGGATAAAAAAAGTAGCTCCAAAGGCATTAATGAAAAGCAATGTTTTAACTTGGCACTAAAGTGAAGTCCACATTGGTGTCAATTGGATTTCTAAGGGGAGGCCATTCCATAACCAGGATGACAGCGGAGAACACCTTTTTCCTACATCTTAACACAACAGATTGCCCTCCAAAGGAGGACTGATCCACCAGACAGCAGTCCTCAATCAGGCATGTATAGACAGGTGCTCTTCTTTAGTTGTTGGGGTCCCAAGCAGCTTGAATTCAGACCAGAAACATACTGGCAGACAATGCCAAACATTTAAGACTGGTCTTGTATAGTTCCTGTATAACGAACCAGTCATGAGTCTTAACTGCTATATTTTGCAGTAGGTGTCACTTTCAGATCATCTTCAAGGGCAGCCCCACATACAGCGTATGGATCTACTCTTAATTAGGAAATTGTTAATACATATCTGTGAAAGGTCGTAGCTGGTGAATGAGTCAAAGTTAGCCCCAGGCACTCTGAACAACAAAATCTATGGCCATTTCCACACTGCACTGTTATAGTGCTATTATTCCACTTTCAACATCCTGTGGAATTCTGGGGTTTGTAGTTTCCTGAGGCCAAAGAGCTCTTTGGCTGAGAATTCTAAAGGCCCCTCCCTAAACTGCAAACCCCAGGATTACATAGGATGTTGAAAGTGGAATAATAACACTATAACAGTGTAGTGCGGAAATGACCCATGTGGCCCTCAGTAACAAAGCTGGGCCTTTATGTTACAGTAAGTCATTATTATTGCCCATCTGTTCTAATAAACCAGCATATACAAATTTTAGGCAAGTCATTGTTCTCTGTTGTTCTGCTTTGTGACATGTTTCCTTTTTTGGTGTGTGTGTGTGTGTGTGTGTGTGTGATATAGCCTCTAAGGTAACTGACTCTTCCACTCATCCTTTATGTAGCCCTTATACTGTATCATTTGTTCATTCAGTCACTCAGTAGATTTGTACTCCAACTATTCTTTGAAAAAGCTCAAAGCAACTAGCAAAATCTCTATTAACAACAAAACAGTGAAAATTTGGTTAACAAAATTTGAGCAGAGAGATATAACAATATAAAAAATATATGTTCTCTATGTCACCAGGAGTCATAAACAAAACCGTCCTAAGCTACAGACCCTCCACATTTGCGGGTTTCATTTTTGCAGATTTGGTTATTCATGGATTGTTTTCTGTCACCTCTGCTGCTTCCCTATGCTATTTTTTAACAGGGACTGCAAGCTTCATGAGACTGAGAAACTACAAATTAGGCTTGTAAGTCCCTACTAAAAATGGTGTGAGGAAGCAGTGGAGGTGGCAATAGACCCCACCAGCCATCTACTTCTGGCTTATGAAGGAACCATGATGCCTCAGAGGAATCCATAGTGGGCTGAATATGGTGATCATACTTTTTTTTGTGTTAAATATGGTTTGGGAGGGCCTAGAATTATTCATGTTTTTTTCACTTTCACGCGGGTCCTGTGTCCCTAATCCTAATAGGGATGACTGTATTTGTTTTAGAGAGAAGGATCTTTGACATACACCTAGCTTCCAACTCTCCTGATCTGGCAGAGAAAATCTTGATGAATCTTTTGTCATCCTACTTTTCCAGCTGCTTTTAAAACATCCCACTTCCCACCCCGTCCATTGTCCTTGGTTCACTTAGATTGCTGCAAACTGAGTTCAAAGTAGAAAAATATTTTATACTCAACTCACTAGAGGAGAGAACAGAAGGGGGTGGAATCTTGCCCTTCCCAATAAGCTCAGACAAAAGCAAACTGCTGCAGCCATTCCTAGCTCATCTGTTCTTCGTCATTAATAACTTTTGATATTTTGACCACATTCTGATTTTGCCTGGCCACAATTTTCCTCATTTTCATCTGTGAAATGCTAAAAATTGCATGCATGTGCAAGGCAATGTTGCCCCTGTTCTTTTGATGGCAGGGTTTTGGAAACCAATTGAGATAAGCTTGAATGGTGTGTGGTGCTGTTTTGTGGTTTGTATACAATCTTTTAAAGAATTTAATGGTTTTAACCTTATAATTTTATAAATAGTTTAATTGTCTTTTAACTTATATCAACACTTTGTACTGATGCTTTTGTACAGCTTTAATTTGGATTGCTTTAGACCAGTTGTAAGTTGCCTTGTGTTCTATTACTAGGGAAAAGGTGGGGTATAAATGAATAAAACAAAAATAAACCATATAAATATAATATCAAAAATAATAGTTGCAGAGCTGAGGTTTAGTAGTCCTTGGAGCAGGCCCATTGAAATCAATCAAAATTTAGGCATGATGTATTGTAATTGATCTTCTTGGCTAACTATGCAGCCTAAGGAGCTGAGAAGCGTTATGCGATACTGTATCTGCAGTGCTGTAAGAGGCGTCTGTTTGTAGTAAAACAAGAATGGACATGTAGTGGTCCAAAACAATGCCCACAAAAAGACTGGGACAGTACATAAGTGCTTTTTTCATTGGTCTCAAGTTTCTAGCTAAGTGCACAGGACAAAACTCAATGATAATACGCACAGGGCAAAACTCAATGGCAAATGAGATCCATCAATGATACAGATACACTTGGCCAAAGAGTTGTATACCACCAAGGTGTTGAGTGGGCTGAGACCCCCAGCTCCATCCTTTGGCATAGTGCTACAGAGAGACTCTGTTGTGGATCTGGGTTGATGAATACATTCTATTGAGACGATTGTTCTTCTTAGCTAAGCTTGATTTTCTTCTTTTTGTCTGTGTCAAGATAGGTCTCCAACCTGACCTAGTACTTTAAAAAAAAAAAAAAGGTTCATTTCTTTTGTACAAAATTACTATGGCCATTTCCACCCTACACTGTTATAGTGCTATTATTCCACTTTTAAGATCCTGTGGAATTCTGGAGTTTGTAGTTTATTGATGTTGAAAGGT
Organism: Ctenosaura bakeri; assembly: GCA_948474755.1. Classification (NCBI taxonomy): domain Eukaryota; kingdom Metazoa; phylum Chordata; class Lepidosauria; order Squamata; family Iguanidae; genus Ctenosaura; species Ctenosaura bakeri. Next base: position 49,109 of record CAOLHI010002231.1, read on the forward strand.
CTCTGGCTGAGAATTCTAAATGCTCTTCCCTAAACTGCAAACCCTCGGATTCCATAGGTTGTTGAAAGTGGAATAATAGCACTATACAGTGTAGTGCAGAAATGGCTTATATTAAGCAAAGGCTGGCATACTATTGGTTAATCCCAAACAGAGCAAGCCCATTGAATGAATGGCTGAATAGTGCATCAACATGTAGGTGAACACTATTGATTCTATGAGTATAGAGTTTTGGGGACTTATAATAGGTTTTAGGCCAAGGGCTTCCAATCCCTCATTCCAGATTGTTGTTGGTTCCATTTCTACTGGGTGCCCATCATTCCACTCTGAAGAATCCTCACTGAATTTCCTTTCTTGTAGAACCTGAGTCTTTTCCAGAAAGCCTTGTCAAAGTTTTTTCTTTCCTCCAGGATCCCAGAACCCAGAAATCTGAGAGAGGAAAACAATGAAGTCTCAGAATGGAGTCTCTCCAAAGATATTAAGAGTTAGGCAGGTGCATGTGAAGTGGAGGGATAGAGGATTTCAAATAATCTGGATCCAAGCTGTATAAAATTGTGCCCAAAAATAGACCAGTAGCCAGTGAAGCTGTTTTAGCTAGGGAGTTATATGTTCCCTATAACCAATCCTGGTCAGTAGTCCAACGGCAGCTTTTGGATCAGCTGAAGTTGTGGAAGAGTTTCCAAAGGTAGCTCCACACAGTGTTACATAATACAAACAATAATCAAGGCATGTGTTACTGTGTGAGGGATGATAGTCTGAAGCAGGGAGTAGGAAGGTGACAATGTGAAGCAGAGAGTCATCACTATCCATGGAGACTCCTCCTGTAAGTTAGACTCTTGATTTTCCTGGGCTCCAACTCATGTAGAGAGATGCAAAGGATAGTGGAAGCTCCCTGCTTCGGATTCTATTATTTCTTTTCATCCATAGGGGATGAGGTAAATGATTGGTAGAAGAGGGCTAATTTGATCCACTTAAGGAATTCATGGATAGGGATAAAGCAATATTTGTGCATCGATACCTGTTTCAAATGAAGCACTTCCCAAGTAATGACAGTATTATTCAGTGTGCATATTCTGTGCTTATTTTTCTTCTTAAGTGATAAGTAAAACCATGAAGCTGATGTAGTGCTTTAATGGAAAAGTTATCATTCACTGTTAAATCAAGAAGAGAAAACAGGATGAATAACAAGTTTGGGGCAATATGATATCTATTTATTCAATATGTAAATGCAAATTCAGAAATAACAGGACCACTAGGTCAAGCTACTCATCTTTGGCAAGATATCTTTTTACAAAAACAGATTCATTTGTAATGAGAAGGAAATCTAGTGAAGAAACATGATTTGAATAAGAAAAAGACTGGTAAACTATAATGAGGTGTACACAAGAGGCACTTGTTGGGTTATTTCTTTCTTACTAGTTTTTGGAGTGTTGTAGTTTATTGTTGTTTATTGCTTGTTGGCTAAGTGTGAAATGAAATAAAAATAGAGCAGAATCCTGTTGGGGCATTGCATCTTAGTAAGTGGACTTGCACCTGTGGGAATTAGAATTGTGCAGTTTCACAATGTCTGTATTCAGTAAAGGGCTGCTGTTACATTATTGTGTACGTCATGTGTATTTGGACCGGAGGCACAAAGGTTTCAATGTACATTGCTTTGGTCCTGATGTGCATGGCATTAGTCCTGATGTGCATTGACCACCTATATATATCCGGAACTCTTGCTGGTGTCCTAGTACACATCTTCTCAAGTTAGTAACCAGGTTTCTTAGTGTAACACAAAGTTACATTACATAAAAGGCCATAATAGGATTCTGGCAATAATTTTTAAAACCCAAATACAATGAGGTTTCATGTGAGACACTGTGGCTAGAGTACAAAGGCCTGAATCCTGTTGTATTAGCATAAATTACATATGATGCAATAGGACAAGCAACAGAATTTGTGCCATTCATTTCAGATTACATGCAAGCTGAGAAATGAATCTAGAAATCACCCTGGTTAAGAGTCTGCTACCAATCCTAGAGTCTGTGTGTAGTCAGATGTTCTGTCTTCTTATGTTTGGTCACCATAGAATCATCAGAGTTGGAAGGGTTCCCAAGGACTATCTAGTCAAACAAGTATCCACTACTAAAATGCTTCTGAGAGGTGCCAAAAAAACACTGTGTAAAAAGCTCCAATGAAGGAAGGAGAGTCCGTTTCTTTCCTGAGCTATTCTACTGCTACTCTTAACTTTACTCCATAATTGACTCAGAATCTCATTGCTTGTAATCTGGATCCATTGGTTTAGGTCCTTTCCCCTAGAGCATCAGAAAGCAGCTCGTTTCATCTTCTACCTCTCAGTTAAAATGGCTATCATATCACCTCTCAGTGTTACCACTGTGCCATGAACATAGCTGTAATAGGTGTATGGTGTAGAATGGTGTGTATACCTTTGGTTGAAGGTAAACTGACACATTTTTTCATTTCAAATTATCTACCCCTGCTTTAAATAATTTCCAGTTTGAGTAAACTCTTAAATCATTGAATAAGTTACAAATATTACCAAGTCTATCCACTGTTGAGTGGTCCTATTAATTCCTCAAGTTGCTGGAGTGCAATAGATAGATCTAAAGCATATAATTTCTCACATATAAATTAGAAACAGAGCTGAATAATGGCTTCACACAATTTTTCATGAAATATTTTATTTGCAGCTCATTGAACTAAGATAACAATGTTTTTTTCCCTCCAGTGTTCAAGCAACAATTTCTTCCCTCTCCTTCAGCCTCCTCACTTGAGTCCTCAAATGTGCCAAATGTATTAGAGAATTTCTTGTACAAATATTTGTTAGTTTTTGTACTAGAGTCTGTCATTATTAATCAACAGAATAAATCACGTTTTTCTTCACTGTTCTCCGAAAAGCTTATGCTATGAAATCAGAACTGTTTGCAAATCAATCAGGCACACTCGTGAATTCTTCAGATAACCGAAAGCCTGCCAAAGTCATTGTGTGGAAAAAGAGCATCTCAATGTATTTATTGAAATGAAGATGCAAAAATCAGGATGATCTCATACTGAAATGACCCTTTAGCTTCAGAGTTGTCCTATGCAGCTGATTTATTGCTTTCTAGCCAGCCAGGTGTGCCACATGCAAAACACCCTGGTTGATATCCTGTTTGTGGATTACGATGGCATTAGTTAGACACACACCATCACGACTCACTTTTTAGGAAATTCCAAGGGTCAGAAGTCTCAATTAAGTCTGCAATGACCAAAATCACCCCCCCCCAATCTACCCTTCCTTGGCTGCAGTCCCCACAAACCTGGCCATTTCTGACTTGGTGGAGAACAGAGGGAGCAGCAGACAAGTGTCCAGCTATTTTCGTGTAGTTATATGCGAGCAATGGCATTATCTTAAAGGATTTTTGGTCATTTTCTATAAGAAAATAGGTAGATGTTTATCTGCTGATATGTCTGCTCCCCACTGACCATGAAATAACCAGATTGGAGGGTTGGGAGATGGCTGAATAAAGCTGGGTTGGTGGGAGCTAGATAGAAGATTATCATAGGTATGCATTATAGTGACAACTTCTGGTGCAGAATCACACTCCATATGTTAACAAGGAATGATGTGAAGGTAAAGGGACAACAGTAACATCTCACATTTGCAGATGACACCAAACATTCCCAGTAAAGTTAAGCTATGATGGAGATCAGAAAGTTATCTTCAGACTCAGCAGAATGGAAGATGAGATTACGCAGGATAGTGGTTTTCAGCCAGTATATAGTGCCAGTGAGACCAAAAGTAATCTAGATTGGAAATAAATATTTTCACCATAGTCATAAAAAATTATTCCCAACAATACTACCACAATTGTAATCATATTCCTGGACTGGAATCTTCTTCATAATTTATGCTAGTATGAGTGCATTATGCCAGCATAGACCACTTTTTGGAGCTGAATGCAATGGTGATGGTAGGATGGAAGAGCAGGATGGCTGGTGGATCATAGAATCATAGAAATGTAGAGTTGGAAGAGACCACAGGGGCCATCCAGCCCCTGCCATGCAGGAACGACCTCAAAGCACTCCCAACAGATGGCCTCTGCTTAAAAACCTCCAAAGAAGCAGACTCCACTACACTCCGAGACAGCCTATTCCACTGCCGGACAGCCCTGACTGTCAGGAAGTTCTTCCTGAGGTTCAGGTGGAATCTCCTTTCCTGCAGCTTGAATCCATTGTTCCTTGTCCTGGTCTCTGAAGCAGTAGAAAACAAGCCCTCTCCCTCTTCTACATGGCATCCCTTTAAATATTTAAACATGGCTATCATGTCCCCTCTTAACCTTCTCTTCTGCAGACTAAACATACCCAGCTCTCTAAGTCTATCCTCACAGGGCATGGCTTCCAGGCCCCTCACCATTTTGGTCGCCCTCCAAAGCATCCATTTTTGATTCTACCATAGCTCCTCCTGTATCTGCTCTGAGCTGAATGGAGGCTCTCCTAATGCTGAACCTCTCAAGAGCTAAGATCCAGCACCAACACAGCTCCTGTTCAACTTGGAAGAGCTGGAGGAGAAGTGATGGAAAAGTCAAGAGTGAATACACTGCCTCCTGGCAGCAGGCCCATTAGCTGCCCCTGTAGAAGAGAAAGCCAATGCTACTGCTGGTGAAAGCTACCCTGCCAGCTTCTGGGCAGTTCAGGAGCTGGCAAAACAGCTTTCTCTCTTAACAGAGAAAACTTCCTATGCCTCTGTCATTTTACCTCTGCCACCACACTGCCAGCTATACTGTTTGTGCCACTTTATGCTGGCATAATTGTACAGGCCAGGAGAATAATGGCTTCTGCATTTTACAGTTGCTATGGCAGTAAAATGTATGCTCAATGGTATTATTATCATTTTGCACAAATGCAATTATTATTATCATTACCATTGCAATTATTACTGTTAATCCCAACAATATTTGTGGAAAGTTTTTGTTTTTGTTTTTGTTTTGCTCTTGAAATCAACTATAAGAACAGAATGGTGTGAATCTTATTGGTTAGACCCAACTAAAGCAGACTTGTTGAATCAATTGTTACATGGTGAGTCATCATATAGATAATCCCACTGAGTCAACATGTCTGCTCTAATTGGGAATGAGAGTAGGATCTAGTTTAATGTCTACAAACATACAATTGTTTTTTTTGGAAAAATGGGATTTTTGTTTCCATCATAGTGAGACCAAGGTTCTTTGGTAGAATGAATGATAGGAGTCAGATAGAAAAGCTGAAAACTACTGACGGAGAATTCCTTCCTAGGGATGGGGAAAAAATATTCATAATTATTCATTGCCTGGACAAAAAAATGGACTTCCCAGTAGGAACCTCCATCAGGAAGAATAATACACCAGTGAGACTTTTGAGCTGTTGCAGAGGAATTATTCTGCTGAGAAATACAAGGGCTGACATTTATGAGCTTGTAAACCCAACTTGTGATATATAAATTTGGGAATTAATGTTTCTAGTTGTTGCCTGACTGTAATGTTTACAGTTGCTACACCATTGCAACAATTGAAAGTGCTCCCCAATACCTACCATAGAAGCCAGGAAGCCCCATCTATGGAGGGATTTCCAAGGTGCTTGAGAGTAGGGAAGTGAGTGAAGAAATATCTAGTCCTCTCCTGGCAGTGAGGCACTTAGCAATAAGCAATTGCAACAGGATCCTTTAGGGGTCACTGCAGCTGCCTATCACAAAGTGCCTCATTGCCAGGGTCATCATAGGAACATAAGCACATTACTTTACTCACCACTCTAGCCAGTGTGGGGCCACATTAAGACATGTAGCTATGATGATGGAACTCTCTTATCATAGCTGTGTTTCCTGATGCAGGATCTGTGGATTTTTTCTACAGACCTCCAATTTTATGCACACAAAATGGTGGTGGTGGGGGAGAAAACAATTTCCCCCCTTTTTTGGACCCTCTCCGATATTTTTCTCTCCAGAAATTCTTCTGCAACAGTGTATTTGAATATGAGGAGGATAGTAGAGTGTAATATTTTATTTATTTAATTTCTATTTTTTTAAAATATCCCTTTTATCCCACAGTTAGAAGAGAGAAAACTAGGATGAATATTCATCCTCATATTTGAGGAGGAAACAGTCAAGGATTTATGTTCTTGGACCTTTTCTGCAATTCTATATCTTAATGATACTTTATTCATGATTAAATACATAATACAGACTAATCAGCAGACCATTCTGTGATATGCTGATTTCATCAAATGAAGTCATTTTACAGAAGGTCCAGAAAATCAATGCACATTTGAGGGTGTCTGTATGCATGGTCAAACTATAGTGTCCTGCCTTGCCCTGGTATATATACTCACAGTGAAACCACTTAGCTTCCCCCAATTACATATAGTTTCAACCATATGTTACATATTCTGAAATATTGTGAGTAATTTCATTTCTAGTAACAAAAGAAGAAAAGGTATTTGAGTATAACTTTGTGGAAACTTAAAAAAAAATAAGGCCCTTTCCACACCTTACCTTCTTCCGGTGCTGAGGTGCGGTGAGAGGCTTTTGCGTCCTGGGTCCTTCGGCTCCGCACGAGCTGCCTGCTCGCGTGAGAGCCCCGCCTCTTCCTTCCACAGGCTGCACTGGGGCAGGAAGTGCGAGTGCTGCAGCTCTGGAGGCTCCGCATGCCAGGTAAGTGCGCGTGGGGCCGGAAGCAATGTGCGATTGCGTATCATTTTCCGCTTCTAGTCGAAAATGAAAAAGTGCGCGATCAGCGCCTGCCGGCCTCTGGAGCATCGCGTGATTGTGAGTGCATTGTGTGGATCACTCCTCACAATCACACAACACTTCAGGGGCCCTTTTGCATGGAAAATGCCATGCGAAAAGGACCTAAGTCTCCAACTGAGGATGGAGCAAAGTTTTGCTTGCTGTACAACACAAAATTGCACAGATTTATCCTACCTTGTGTTGAAACAGATAGGCTTTGGTTCTGATACACCTTTGGTTCATTTGTGTTCTTATGATAATCATTAGTATCTTTCAGAGAGAATATTCTTGTTTGTGCATTTTTTTTCCTTCTTAGTTTATTCCTATGTTTATAAATTGATTTATTTGTAGGTGTCTGTATGTGCATTTGTAATGATTGGTTCAAAGACTTGATTAATCATTCTTATGTTTATCCTTGTTTATACTGTGACAGCTTGTGAAGACAGGGGGAAAGGTTCCTGAATTGGTGGAGGAAGCACCCCCTTACACACACACACACTGCTCTGTTTATACCTATGAGGACAAAAACAGACATTGGGGACGACTAGATTCTATTTCCTTCCCTGTGAACTGCACTATAATAACAACAGAATTAGTTCGAGCCACTGTTGGGCTTCCATGGCCTTTTTGAATCACATTTCATCTAAACATTAAGCCAGTATACAGTACTAATTACTTATCAGATAATCCATAATATTTGGTCAGCAGACAAATTCAACATGTGCAAAGAATGTGTTGATTATAAAGACACAAACAACCTATCCTGTGTTATTGTTTCTATTTATCTATGCAAGACGACAAAAGTTATCACATCTTCCTGTTTTGTATATTTTACAGAAGTGTACAAACTCTGGTTTCACAAATACATAGAAATAAAATAGAATAAAACTTCCACATCTTATGGGAAAAACGTTTCTTATTGTCAGGAGACAAAAACAAAAAACAAAAACACCTTTCTCCATAAGATGGGGAAATGTTATTTAACAAGTTAGAATGAACCCCATAAGAATTTGTGTGTGTTTATGTTTCTTCAAGTTGCCTGTCAATTTATGGTGATGCCATGAATTTCTTAGGGTTTTCTTAGGCAGGGAATACTCAGAGGTGGTTTTGACAGCTCCTTCGTCTGAAAAACAGCCTACAGCACCTGCTGGTCTTGGAGCATTAATGAGGGCTGACCCTGCTTAGCCTCCAAGATCAGACAGGATCTGTTACCTTTGGGGTACTTAGGCCCTAGAATTTATTTCCTTACTCTAAATGTACTGTGTTCAGGTATCACCACTCTTGGTGATCAGTGTATATGTGTCTAAAGGCACACAAATAATCCTGGGGGCAGCATGTGACTCCAAGACTGCACTTTGCTCACCCTTGCTTTAAGCTCAAGGCATCTCCCCCATCTTTTTCTCCACCAGCTTTTTGTAATATCAAGAAAGGACCTGACGATCTTGGAAATTTTCACAGATTTTTGTGCCACTTTGTTTGGCCTAGGAAGGCATTTCCAGAATACCTTATTTCAGAATTTGCCCTGTGGCCAACATGACTACCTTTGCATTTTCTGGTCTGAGGCCCTTTTCTCATGGCATTTGCCATGCAAAAGGGCTCCTGGAGTGTCGTGTGACTGCGAGGAGCAGTCCACATGATGCACTCGCAGTCGTGTGATGCTCCAGGGGCTGGCAGATGCCAACTGCACACTATTTCATTTTCAGCTGTGAGCCGAAAATGGTAAGCAATCGTGCATCGCTCTGGGGCCCTGCATGCACTTGCCGTACATGCGGAGCTCCAGAGCTGCAGCGCTCATGCTTCCTGCCCCAGCGCAGCCTGGGAAACTCCCAGGCTGCACTGTGGAAGGAAGAGGAGGGGCTCTAGTGCGAGCAGCCAGCAGCTGTGGAACTGAAGGAACCGGGACATGAGAGCCTCTCGGAAGAGGCTGCTTGCATGATCCCTGCACCCCAGCTCTGCAAAAAGGTGAGTTGTGGAAAGGGCCTAAGTTTCAATTAGAGTAGACCTACTGAATTAATTACTGAATGGTAAACCTATAGTTATCTAAGTTCTGTTAGTTCAATAGACCTACTCTAGCTAGAAGTAGCCTTTGATCTTAGGGCTGTGTAGCAAGAGAAACTTTTGTCTCTATAATCTATTTTTGAAAGTTAAAAAAAGTGTCCATATAACCAGAGAATCTTTTAAATATCATTGCTAAATTTGAGCAAACAATATTGGTGGAATTGCTAGAGACAAGATGAATTTATATAAGAAAGACAGTCTGGAATACAGTTATGTAGTTATTATTTAGCAAACTCAAGCTCTTTTATAAATAAAGATGAAGAATGTATTGCTTCTTGGAAAAAGATATTTTTATTTTATTTTATTTATTTATTTATTTCATTTCTTTTTTGCTTTGGTGCATTTGTGTATCTTGCCACCTAGTGGTTCTTTTAGACATGTACATGAATCTGTTAGCAAAAACTTGCCGTGAGTGCAATGGACTCTGCAGTAAATGCTTCAGCTGTACTTCATAGAAAGGGGAAATCAGTCTGCCTTGTTTAGCAGGTCTTGTAAATGCTGATTTTGCTTGATGGCTATCTTTTCAGTATTATGAATGTAACATAATGGCATAAAGATGTCTAAACAGTCATTCATTAATAAGTGCTTGTTTTCTACTTATAGTTCAATTAGTTTCACAGAATTGCAACATATTGGTTAAGGTTAGTGCTAGATGGTTTCACTTCTACCTTCTTCCTCAAAACTGCTTTTGCAAGAGAACAGGAGGGGAAAACAGAGATATATTTATTGTACTATTATTCTTGTTTCAACCTGTTATTGTGTTCAATGTCAGTTGTTGGCTTCCATGACAGGTGCCAATTGTGTTGGGACGGGCTGGCAGGGATCCAGTTTGCCCTGAGCGGCAATGTTTTTGGGGCATCCTGGCCTGTAGCCACCCCCCCCGTGTGCCCTGGCCATGCACCGCAGCCATGGTCCCACACATAGTGGCCACACCACTCACAATGTAGCCCCACCCCCTCCACATGCTCCAAGCTCCACCACTGACAGGGGCTCAATCATTTCAAGTTTTAGTCCAAACTTTAATGGAGTTATCCAAAGTTTGTGTTGTTATTTGCCATCAAGTCAACTTTAACTGAAGGGAAGCCTCCAAATGAGACACCTCAAAGAGCCTTAGTCATCACTGCCCTGTTCAAATCTGGCAAACTCAGGGCTGTGGCTTCCTTCATTGAACCAATCCACCTGTAATGCAGTCTTCCTTTTTTCCCTACAGCCTTCCACTTTACCAAGCACTATTGTCTTTTACAGTGACTCATGTCATCTCATTATATATCCAATGTATAGACAGCCTCAGATTAGGAAGAGTTCAGACCTGATTTTCTCTAGCAGTCATTCATTTGGTTTTTTTGTTCTTTTTTAGCAGCCTGTAGAGGTCTCCTGTGGCCTCACATTCCAAATGACTTGATTTTCTTCCTGTCAACAATTTTCTCTGTTCAGCTTTCAAATCCATACATAGGTCCAAGCACCTTGGACAGTCCACATAGAGTTCAGCCTAAAACCTGGAATAGATTCACAACTCCCACTGATAGGGAAGCCATTAGCCATCACTGACTGTGATCCAGTCCATAAACTCCCAGGAATCACGCTCCTGAGGAATGTGTAACATATGCAAGAGAGTACCAAAGAAATACAGCATTGCATGCTCCTCTTGTAGCTGTGATGTTTCCCAGTGATGCACCTACATTTAGTACATTTGCTAACTTTCACCAATGTTTACATTCTATAACAAAAAGTAACAAAAATATTTAGTAACTGAAAACAGCTATAACACTTGGGCCTGAATCCTATTGGTTCATTCCAGTTAGAGTAGATCCACTGAACCAATATGACTTATGTACGGCCCTTTCCACACCTTACCTTCTTCCAGAGCTGGGGTGCGGGGATTGCGTGAGCAGCCTCCAGCAAAAGGCTCTCATCTGGGGTCCTTCGGATCCTCACAAGCTGCCTGCTCACTCGAGAGCCCCACCTCTTCCTTCTGCAGCGCAGGCTGGGAATTTCCCAGGCTGCGCTGGGGCAGAAAGCTTGACCGGTGCAGCTCTGAATGCTCTGCTTGCCAGGTAAGTGCGCGTGGGGCCCGGGAGCAATGCACAATTATGCACCATATTAGCTTCTAGCCGAAAATGAGAAAGTGCACAAGTGGCGCCTGCCCTACCCTGGAGTGTCGCATGATTGTGAATGCAGATCGCTCCTCACAATTGCGCAATGCTCCAGGCGCCCTTTTGCATGGAAAATGCTGTGCGAAAAGGGCCTACATGTTGATGCACTGTTCAACAATTGATGTAGTAAGTCAACCTTGATTGAGATGAACCAATAGGATTCAAGTCATAATAATCAATATTATAACACAAAATGCATCATAATCACTTTTCTACACCATATTCTGTAGAACTCTGTCTGACTTGGTCTTAGTGAATAAATACATAAATAACATAAGATTCTCTACAACCAGTTTTTTACACTGGAGTCTTAGGGTTAGGCTTTTAAGACCACATACAAACAGTTATTTTGTCCAAAGATTTTCTGAAAGATTCATATTTGATTTTTCTCCTGGGAAGCCAAAGGGGCAATCTTATGAAGCCTTCAAAGGAATTCCAGACTGGGAGAGCTACAAACTGAAATAAACTTTCCTTTGCTTTCCCCCAGAGATATGATTTCTTGACTAAATCAAATATGAAATAAAAATTATTTATCTGAAGAGTTGGTACTTCTGTCTGGCAAAGTTGACAGAATGGTTGCTGGACTGCAGGAAATAGCAGCTAGTTGTTAGAGAGTGAAATAGCACATGCTAGGTGGCTTACCCAGAGCTTACCTGGTGTTCTCAGATGCAGTGGAAAATATTGTTTTGTCACCAGTGTTTTAAGAAGATTCAATTGCTGGTCCTATTGGTTTTGAAATGTGGAGTCAAAGTAGGTGCTGGACACAATCTTGTCTTTCACTTTAGTAAGAAAATTCTTGACCCACTGGTATGTAACACGTAGCTGATTCTAAAGGAGAACCGGCTCCCTAAGGCATTACAGATTTTAAAGGAACCAACATCTTGATATGATCTTTGACAGTGCTGTGGGTTTTCTGGAGCAAGCAGAAATGTTTTTCTCTCTTTGGACTGATCCAGCAGACCTGTTGTATTCTATAATGATACACAGTCATCCCTCCACATTCGATAGGGTTAGGGGCATAGGACCCCTGTGAAAGTGGAAAAACTGTGAATAACTCTAGGCCTCCCCAAACCATATTTAACACACACAAAAATGTATGATGACCATATTCAAACCACCATGGATTCCTTTGAGGCATCAGGTTTCCTTCACAAGGCAGAAGTGGCTGGCTGGTGAGGGCTTATTGCCACCTCTATTGCTGCCCCACACCATTTTTAACAGGGACTTACAAGCCTCATTCACACTTTCTCAGTCTCATGAGGATTGATGTCCTTATTAAAAATGGCATAGGGCAGCAGCAGAGGCAGCAGCAAATAATCCATGAATAATGAAATCCGCAAAAGTGAAACCTTCAAATGTGGAAGGCTGACTGTAATGTATAAAACAAACTTTGTTATGAATACACTTGCACCTTATTTTCTCCTTTCCCACATGGAAAGAATCTCTGCACAAATAGATGCTACTATGGAGGCTCTAACTCATATTGTATACATTATTTATGGGGTGGAGGGGAAGGGCACAATAGCCCAAGGTAGTGTATAGATTGGAACAATGGGCCTTTTATGCTACACAATTATAGCACTATGATTTTTTCTGAACTGCCATGGTACCATCCTACGGAATCCTGAGATTTATAGTCTGGTTCTCTGGTTGAGAATTTTAAACTCTCCATCCTAAACAGCAAATCCCAGGACTCCACTGCTATCATGACAGTTAAGGTGGAATTATGGTGTTGTAATTGTACACTATGAAAGGGCTTCCAGTCTGGAAAAATTTAACTTTGCAAGAAGGAGTAACCCAAAGTTCTCTGCATGTTACTTTATTTATTTATTTATTTATTTTTATTAATTAAAATATTTACATCTCACCTCATATCCAAAGGATGAAGTATAAACAATAGGACAATATTATACGAGCCAAACGATTGATAAACAAAGGTAAATATGGTATAGAAATCTACAACGTTGTTAAATCATGGGCACTGGAGATCCAACGACAAAGAACCAAGTTTTAACTTGGTGCTGAAATGAAGCCATCTTTGGTACCATTGCCTGCAACTTCCATTGTTACTTCTGTGTTGGCCACACAGTCTAATAGAATCCAAAAACATCTTGTGGGCCACAGGTTAAGAACTCCTAGTATAAGATCTCAAAAAGAGGAGATATAAATGCCTATCTTATTCTTATTTTAAGAGGCACTATTGAAAATCAAGATGAGTCATTGCTCATCCATTACTAATATTAAAAGGACTGGGAAACTGAAATACTCACTCCATTTGATTTAGGAGAACAGAGTACATGTTTTTGTTGTTGTTGTTGTTGTTGTTGTGTGCCTTCAAGTCATTTCTGACTTATGGCAACTCTAAGGTGAACCTATCATGGGTTTTCTGAAGTTGAGAGTATGTGACACACCCAAGGTGACACAGTGGGTTTCCACGACTGAATGGGGAATTGAACCCTGGTCTCCAGGATCATAGCACAATGCTCAGACCACTATACCATGCTGGCTCACAGACTACATATACTGACATTTATTACATAAAGCAGTTTCTTATGTAGAACACTTTCACATTTTGTTTTTGTTTGAGCACCCTTTTTCATGAAAAGGTGTGATATGAATAAATATTCCCAGTTCTGTTTCCTTAAGCATTCCCTTTGCTATTTCTCTCTCTTTCATCCAGTCAATAAGTTCTGATCACTTTCATGAGGTATAGTGAGAGGCAGACATTATTCTATTATGCAGCTGGTCATATTTGGTGCAGTAGGAAAATAAAATGTGCAGTAGGAAATAAGATTTTGTGCAGTTGGAAATATAGGCTTTAATCAGGAAGAAGATTATTTCTGAAAACAAATAGATGAGAAAAGTTGAACAGCATATTAAAATGACTGCCCTTACTCCCAATATAAGGTTTGCAGTTTGAAAGAGAATTTATGAGATGGGTCTACAACATGGCTGCCTTGTGCACAGTGCACTTAGAATAATGTCATGTTGAATAATTCATGGTGCCAGGTGGGTTGGGATGAAACATCTAAATACCTGCCCTCCAGCTTCTTGTGGACTAGGAAATTTTTTTTTAGAATAAACTCTAGTGGGGGGCAAGCCCACTGGACATTACTGAGGAACAGGCTAGGTGTATCAATCCATTTCAGAAAAACAGTTCAGGGTTTTTAAGGCCATTGCCAGATTTGGAAACCTTCTTATCTTCTCAGTGACATAATGAAGTTTTTATCCCTTTGCTTTCCTAGCCTGGCTTGATGGTAGTTGCAGTAGCTGCAGCAAAAGAGGAGACCCAAGTGTTTCTAGTGCCTGAACCATTAATGTCCCAAGTATAAAGGATGTAGAGAGTTAGTTTCTCAGTCTGCCTGTCTTTCTCCCCATATCATTGTCACAACTAGGCAAGGCCCAGTCAGGTAAAAAAAAAGAGAGAAGCAGAAAAAACCCAAGTATTTGCTGGCATTATGATCTAAACTGGAATAGTACAAGAACAGTGCTTCTTCCAGAATATGGAACCATGGCTCAGTGGTACAGCTCACACCTTGCATCCAGATTCCATGCCAGTGTCAATTCCTGGCACCTGTAGTTAAAATATCAGGTACAAAATTACAGAAAAACTTCACCTGAGAGTTGAAGAGCTGCTGCTGTTCTTAGTAGCCAACACTCAGCTAGATGGATCAACAGCATGACCTTTTAGTACAATATGGTTCTGTGAACAGTACAACAGGGTAAATTTGTACACAAACCACTATCACACAGTATACATTCTACAATATTGGAGTGTTAGCTCTTTTGTGGAATCTGTGGGGCTTTCTTACTCTCTTGTTAATTTCTCAGATTGTCTTGTGGAAAAGTATTTATCCTTTGGATTATAAAGAAATGTACCCCTGAACTCTCTGCACAGCATCAGTTTACACTTCTATTATCTCCTATTTTGTAGTAGTTTGAGTCCATGTATTTGATGACCATTTGTCAAGAGTGTTTCTCTGCTTCTCCTGTTTCTCCTATTTTGTCCTCATGGCTTGTTTGCTATGATTTCTCAATAGGGCACCAGCAATTTGCAGAAGAGTTCACATTCTTTGTTTCGTAAGCAACTACACTGGTGATAAGCCACAGTTGAAGAATATACTCTTACAAGACAGTAGTTATTTATACATTGATGCTCCTTGTATCAAATATTTTTTTAAAAATAAGGTTTTTTTTCTGTGTCTGTATGGATCTTTCCAGTTTCCATTAGACCATTTGATGGTAGTTAAGGATGAAAGCATCAGTGCATAGCGCGTTGTCTAAACTCAGTGCTGACAAATTGGGGCTCATTATTATGAAGACTTCCTTTGGAATACTCATGTCTCATGATTAACGTTTACCTAGATGACATTTTTATGCTGCCAATACCATGCAGTATGTTGATATAGGGGAACAAAAAACTGTAGCTATTAAGAATGTCTTTGACTTCCAAGTAAACAAGTAGGTGTCTAGACTTGCATGTGATGTTCATAGCAAAAGATAACTTAGTGGCTTTGTTCGCTATCTGGGTTGGAGATTCAAGCAGATATAACATTTTCTTCTTAAATTAGCAATGCTCTTATAGAATCCACAGTCAGTTCATCACCTCTTGTGGTTATACCAATTTCTAATTAGGGATGTTTTAGACTGCTTCCCCATGAAAGCTCTGTGGTACAAAATTCTACTATAGATAATAAAAGGAACTTTGAGCATCACTACTCACAAATGATAAACAGAGACAAAGCATCCTTCCCCAATCCAGCACCCTCCAAATATTTTGAACTACAACCCACACCAGCTGCAGATGGAATGGCCAGTAGTCTGGGATGATGGATGTTGTAGCCCAAAGCATCTGGAAGTCACTAGGCGGGAATAAAACCATTATATAGGTTAAAAGAAAAACACTTCCAGAAATTTATTAGCAGTAAACAGATGATCTTTCTCCCACACAGCTTGGGTCCAAATTCAAATCTCTCTAAATTCCAAACCATGTGCCTCCTGAGGATACATTTAATCTTTTCTAACCAACTAGTTTTCTAAGCAAGCACTGTCAGGTACCACAAACTCTACAATATATCTTTTTATATATTTATTTAATTCAGTGATATCTTTCCTTTCTCTCAATATAGAATCTGAAGTGGCTCACAGTGTAGGTTAAGACCAATGCAGGAAAAAATAAAAAATAAAATGATTATCTTGGTTCTGGAAGAAAAACTATGAAAGAGTACTAAATATAGTTTTATGATACATTACTTCAACATCCTTGAACTAAAAATACTGGGACTGGAAACTGGAAAGCCCCAGTAAAAACATTCACTGTGATTAGAACACTGAACTGACAGTCACAAAGCAACAACCTCATCTTCCTCCTCCTTCCAACATGAAGGCAAATGCTCCTCTCTTAATTAAATGTGTTGCTATTTAGATCTACAAATCTGACTATATGGTACTAAATGAAAGCTTCTGCATTCAGTTTGTTTAGACAATTTTACCTCACTTAAGAGTCACACTACCATCAGACCTTGAAGGCTTCCAGCATTGAATCAAGCCTGCTCTATGACATCTTGTCACCTAAGATTAAGGATGGGATGGTGTCATTCCACTTACAGAAGCCAACTGTAATGGAAACTGAGGCCATGTCTGCGCTACATATGGTGCTATTATTCCACTTTCAACATCCTGTGGAATCCTTGGGTTTGCAGTTTAGGGAGAGACATTCAGAATTCTCAGCCAGAGAGCTCTTTGGCCTCAAAAAACTACAAAGCCCAGAATTCCATAGGATGTTGAAAGTGCTGGGATAATAGCACTCTAACAGTGTAGTGCAGAAATGGCCTGAATCTTGCTTAAGCAATTCCATCATGACATTATCTGCCACTTCACTTGAAGATAACAGGCCCATCTCAGTAAGCACCAGACAAACTGTCTGGTACTCCCAGCTCTGCTCTTATAATATGATGAAATGGCTGCTGGGCTCAAGTGGGATGGCAGACATGCTGCTCCCCATACTCTGGAATCCATTGCTTGGGCCATCAGGCTCATTTCTCATAATGGTAGGGCCGGTGCTGCATTGAATCTACAAGTCTGGTTCTACTTTGAAACTGAGGTGACTTATTTTCTGACCTGGCCACAGTATAGCATGGGACAGAGAGAAAGAAAAGGTTAGGCTTGATGTGGAGTTCTTCATGGCAAGACAGAATGCTGAATGAAAACGCATGTATCAGTAGTTTAGACTGTGAAAGAGTTCATAGGATTTCTACCACACTGTGATGGTTAATTTCAGTTAATCGGGCATAAGTTGCTGTAGGTAAACATCTGATAAAACAATGACCAGGAAGCTTACTATTAATTTGGACAGCCATACCTTGCCCCTAATGCTATCCGAGTTCTGGAGCTGGCCCTCCATTCACCTTTCTCTACAATTTACCAAAAATATTTATTGCAGATAGCAACACATAGCTGCTTCCGTTAAAAGCTACTAAAATAGAATAAAATACAAACACATTTGCTGAGGCATACTTTTCCTGTTGTAAACTAATTATACAGAGGTCTTCTGAACTGTGCTTCTAAATGATCTTTAAGTAATTACTGAAGAAGAAAAAATACAGGGTCCTTTGCAACTCTCTAGAAGAAAATAAGAACATCAGTCCTTACAGATGAATTAAAGTAGCTTTTATCCCATCTTATTAATTTTTTAAAAATGTAAAGCCTAAAGTGAGTAAACATCTAGCAAGGTTTTAGGGGCAAATTCACTGGGATGGGTGGGTAGGTAGGGGAAGAATTATACTTAGCAATTATCTACCAGGAGATGGCACCATTGACAAAATAATTTTGAGAGCCCACAAACAAGCACCTCACAGCCATCTGTTTATCTGAATATATTGACAGCCCCAGGTGTTTACCAGGGGCCCAATCCTCTCTATTAGTATTCAGCCAGCCAATCCTTCCATTAAGCCAGCCTCACTAAAATTGGCTGTACTTCTGTGGAAGCTATGATTTTTCTGACTGTAAAAGCAGGTGAAAGGCAATTGGTGGTTTGGCTTGGTTCAGTAGAAAAATATGAAGGGGGGAAAAAAAAGCTGCTGAATTTTCTTTCTGAGAGAATGAGGCCTGAATGCTATTCAGTGGTCCCAATTTGAGCAGATCCATTAGATAGTTAGTCACCACAAAATCAGTGGGTCTAATGTTGTTGGGATTAACAAAAGGATTTAATCCTGAATTTGCTGACTGCATTCCTATACACGCTTAGCTGGGAGTAAACCTAGTGGGACAAGCAAGCAAATAAAAGTGAATTGCATTGAGTACCATATGTATTTATTTTTATTTATTAGCATATTTATAAACTGCTACTCATCAAAAGATACAGGATATAGACAGTTTTCTTTTTTTAAGAAACAGTCATCCAATCTTTAAATGATTATGCAACACTAGTATAATATAACAATAAGCCAGCATTGAAAGACGGTAAAATAGAACAGATTGATCAGTTTATACAGCTGGGTAAGCAGAGGAGTTGTAATCTCATGACATGAAATGAACTGAATTCATTACATTCTGAAGATCATAAGTCCTAAATTTTCATTTCACAAAGAGGTAAGTACTGTTTAAGGACACATTTTCCTCAGAAAACAGAGATACCCATAGGAAAACTTAAATTTTCAGTTGAAAGAATCCTGTTTTTAACTGTTTGAAAGCTGCCTTGGGTCCCACTCTGGGAGAAAGGCAGTGTGTAAATATAATAAATAAATAAATAAATAAATAAATAAATAAATAAATAAATAAATAAAAAAAATAATAAGTGGTTTGCTGAACCCTGCTATGAAACCCTGAGGCATATTAAGAAAGTAGATTTCAGAGATTTTATCTGCAGCTAAGCTCTCTTCATGCCAGATCCATTGTTGTTATTGTTAAGTACCATGAAGTCAACTTCGACTTAATGGTGACCCTATGAATTAGAGGTCTCTAAGTAATCAACAGCCCTCCTCACTCCTTGCAGATTCAAGGACTTGTCTTCCTCAGTTGATTCTATCCATCTGTAATTCAGTCTTCCACTTTTTATATTATCTTCCACCTTACCAAGCATTATTATTTTTTCTAGTGAATTGTTGTTTTCTCATGATATGGCTAAAATATAACAGTCTCGGTTCAGTTATATTGGCTTCAGACTTGATTTGCTCTAGGACCCATTTATTTCTCATTTTAGCCATCCATTGTATCTGTAGAAGTCTTCTTCAGCATCACATTTCAAATGAGTTTGATTTTCTTCCTATCGCTTTCCTTTACTGTCTAGTTCATAGAAACTGGATATACAATGGCACAGACAATTCTTACTTTAGTATTCAATGATGTATCTTTTTACACTTGAGGATTTTGTCTAGTTCCATCATAGCTGCCCTTCCAAGTCCTACTCTTTTTCTGATCTCTTGACTGCATTCTCCATTCTGATTAATGACTGATCCAGGGTATGGAAAATCTTGAACTGTTTCAGTGTCTTCATTGTCTACTTTAAAGTCACATAAATAATCTATGGTCATTATTTTTCTTTTCTTCGCATTTCAAGTGTAAACATGCCTTTGCACTTTCTTCCTTAACTTTCTTCAGGAATTGTTCCAAGTTTTTTCTACTAGTAGTATAGTGTCATCTGCATATTTTAAATTGTTGATATTCCTTCCTCCAGTTTTTAGGCCACCTTCTTCCAAGTCTAATCCTGCTTTACATATGATATGTTCAGCATACAAGTTAAACAGGGTGATAAAGGGCAGCCTTGCTACTCATCAGGACAATTAAATGTTGTAGTACACCTATTTCTTTAAGACTGTCCCACAGTTTTTCCTGATGTACAAAATCAAAGCCTTTGCTATGGTCTAAAAAGTACAGGCTGATCTTCTTTTGAAACACTTTAATGTACTTCATTATCCAACTGCTATATGATCCTTAGGGCTTTTTCCCTTCCTCAACCCAGTTTATTTATGTCATTTCTCACTCCATAAATGGTAGAAGTCTTTGCTGTATTTTGAGCATGAGTTTGCTTATATATGAAATGAATGCAATGGTCCTGTGGTTACTGCAATACCTGGTGTCCCCTTTTTTGGCAACAGGAATGTATGTTGAGCATTTCTAATCTGTGAGCCATTCTTTTGTTTTCCATAGTTGACAGATTTTAGTTAGAACTCAAGTAGCTTCTGCCTCTGTAGCCTGACACAAGTCTATTGATATGCCAGCTGTTCCTGGTGATTTATTGTACTCTGAGTGCAGTTTTCACTTCATTTTCTGAAACTGGAGGTTCATCTTCAAATAATTCTTTCCTAAACGAATCTGTGCTCTGTTCATCTCTTTTATATAGTCTTCAGTGTATTGTTTCCATCATATTTTTATTTCTACTTACTCATGTAATGTGTTCCTGAGTTGGTCACAGAACATCCCCATTCTTGTTTTAAATTTCCCTTTGATTTCTCAGATCTTTTGGAAGAGGTTTTTTGTTTATCCTTTTTGTTGTTGTTGTTGCTGCTGCTATTGTTGTGATCTTCTATATCTCTGCATTGATTATTAGTGTGATAGATGATGCCTCTGAGACCAAGGAGCAACTGATTGTGCCAGGAACTGAGCCAGTGAGTGAGCAAATCAATTTGCAAATATCCCCAGCACTGGAAGGTCAAGCAGAGACAGAGTTGCCCCGGCCAGCTCATGACTGAGAGGGAACCAGCAGTGATTCAGAGGAGTTGCAGCCACCTGTGCTCATCAGCCCTCAATCACGAAGAAGGGTGAAACAGGCCGCTCAGACGGAGGCTGCATGGACTGGGTTGAAGAAACAACAGCAAGCAGCACCTGCTCACAGGGGCTATTTAAGTCTGCCGGCGTGGCTGCTCTTTGCTTGCAGCAAATTACTAGCAAGCCCTCATGACCTTTGTGTCTCCTGCTCCCTGAAACCATAGAATCATAGAGTTGGAAGAAGGCCATCAAGTCCAACTCCCTGCTATGCAGGAACATCCATCAAAGCATTCCCAACAGATGGCCATCCAGCCTCTGCTTGAAAACCTCCAAAGAAGGAGACTCAACCACACTCTGAGGCAGCATATTCCACTGCTGGACAGCTGTGACCATCAGGAAGTTCTTCCTGAGGTTCAAGTAGAATCTCCTTTCCTGCAGCTTGAATCCATTGCTCCTTGTCCTAGTCTCTGGAGCGGTAGAGAACAAGCCTGCTCCCTCCTCAACATGACATCCCTTCAAATATTTAAACGTCGCTATCATGTCCCCTCTTAACCTTCTCTTCTGCAGACTAAACATACGCAGCTCCCTAAGGCGTTCTTCATAGGTCATGGCTTCCAGACCCTTCACTATTTTGGTCACCCTCCTCTGGACACATTCCAGCTTGTCAATGTCCTTGAATTGAAGTGCCCAGAACTGGACACAGTATTCCAAATGAGGCCTAACCAAGGCAGAATAGAGTGGTATCATTACCTTCCTCAATCTAGACACCATACTCCCATTGATGCAACCAAGAATCACATTGGCTTTCTTGGCTGCCGCGTCACACTGCTGACTCATGTTCAGCTTGTGATCTACCAAGACTCCTAGATCCTTTTCACAAGTACTGCTATCCAGCCACACGTCCCCCATCCTATACTTGTGATTTTTATTTTTTCTGCCCAAGTGCAGGACCCTACATTTCTCTCTGTTGAAATTCATTTTGTTAGCTTTGATCCAGCTCTCCAATCTGTCAAGGTTGTATTGAAATTTGATCCTATCCTCTGGTGTGTTAGCAACCCCTCCCAGTTTGGTATCATCTGCAACTTTGATCAGCATGCCCTCCCCTCCTTCATCCAAATCATTGATGATGTTGAATAGCACTGAGCCCAGGACAGAACCCTGAGGCACCCCACTAGTCACTTCTCTCCAGGATGAAAAGCAGCCATTGGTGATCACCCTTTGGGTGCAGATGGTCAACCAATTACAAATCCACCTAACAATAGCCCTGTCCAGTCCGCATTTTACTAGCTTCTTTGCAAGAATGTCATGTGGAACTTTGTCAAAGGCCTTACTGAGGTCAAGATATGCTACATCTACAGCATTCCTTTCATCTATCAAGCTTGTAACCCTATCATAAAAAGAGATAAGATTAGTCTGGCATGACTTATTTCTGAGAAATCCATGCTGGCTTTTAGTTATTACAGCATTGTTTTCTAAGTAATTATAAACTGACTGTTTAATGATCTGCTCTAGGATCTTTCCTGGAATTGATGTCAGGCTTACCAGGTGATAATTACTAGGGTCCTTTTTCCCCCTTCTTGAAGATGGGGATGACATTTGCCCTCCTCCAGTCTGCTGGGACTTCTCCTGTTCTCCAAAAGTTCTGAAAGATTATTGCGAACCCTCCGGATGGATCTCTGCCTCCTGAACCTTAGGACTGGACCTGGCTCGGCTTGTGTTTTCCTTGCGTTAGGTGTATTCGAACTCTCCCTGTAAATATTCCCAACCTCCCTCCTCCCTTACTGGCTGAGGCTCGGCAGGAAGAGAATCCTGACAAATATAGCAGCTCTTTTTGTCACTGTATACAAGTTGCTGAACATTTGCATTCAGGATTCTGACACTATTTCTGTCACCTTTTCTGTTTGCTTCTCATCCGTCCTTAACTGCTTAAGCAGCTTCATCTGTCATCTACTGATGATCACAGATAGTGTCTTTTTCCATTTTTCCCTGACAATGTCCCTGGATTCAGTCCAGAGTTTTTCTGACTCCTGGTCAATTAGGCTTAATAGTGCAAATCTATTTTTACATTCTCTTTAAATACTATGGGGATGTTCTTCAGGTTATATTTTGGCACAATGGTCAGTTCAGTGTTTTTCTTTAGCTTTACTCTAATTTTGATCTTAGCAGTTCATGGTTTGTGCCACAAGCTGCACCTGATCTTGTTTTTGAAGAGAAAATGGAACTTCTCCATCTTCTGCTTCCAGTTTTGTAGCTTATTTGATATCTGTATTGGTCATCAAATGATGTCTGTGTATATAGTTGCCTTGTGGGTTGCTTGAAGGATGTGTTAGTGATGAATAAACTGTTGGCCTGACAAAATTCAACTAGTTGCTCTCCTGATTCATTTCTTCATCCTAGGGCAAATTTTCCTATAATCTTTTATTCTGCTTTGTTTCCTACTTTTGTGTTCTAATTGCCTGTGGTTAACAACAAGTCCTCTTTCAGTGTGTCCTGGACTCGAGCACAGAATTTTTCAATTTCTTCTTCTTTTGCCTCTGTAGTTGGAGCATAACCTTGGATTATGGTTATATTGATGGATGTTCCCTGAAGTTCTATTGATATTATTTGGTCAGACTTTCTATTACATACTTTGACTGGTTTTGCTACATCTTTCCTCACTATTAATGCCACCCCATTTCTTCTTGTGAAAAGAGCTCCAGACAATCAGGAAAATGTGAAGTGTCATAAGACTGGACCACCAATTTCAACAAGACTAAAATAATTTCACTACTACCCCCACTAGACATACAATGAGCCAAGATGTATCTCAGTAAAGAATTCATTTTGGAGGTTGCCCTATCTCAGTCCTACACAGTTGATAAATCAAACAAACAAACTGAATATCTCTCAGCTTGTTAATTACTTCCAGGCAGTAAACAAAGAGTCATAAGTAAAGTCCAACATAAACAAAGTCCAGCAGTGTTTCACGCAAGGGAGTGTCCAAATTCAATCTAAGCATTTGTCAAGGCATCCAGCAAGGTAGCAGGTCAGATAAGCTCCGACAACTCCCGGAGGGGAAGGACACCAGCTAAATAGACCCAAAGCCTTGTACAGCTGTTCCTTGATTGATTGTTGCCGGTTATAAATTCTGAGAGAGCGATGCTGAGTCTCTCTTTGCTGCTTGTGCTATGTGAAGTTGGATCTAGGTAAGTGTTCCTCTATATCTGAAGAGGCAGGACTCTTTACTGGATCTGGCAACATCCCCTGTTCTGTTTCTGGCACTGTAATCTCTCTCTCTACAGCAGGCCCTGGCATACCTTCTGTTTCAGCCTCTGGCATGCCCCCTGCTTCAGACTCTGAGTCAGAGTCTATGCTCTGGAAGCATGGCATGACACTGGTACATGCTTAGCTGGTCTGTATATAATTCCTCAGGACAGGTGCTATCATGTACTCCATTAACAGATATGATACTAAATGTCTATTTTGTCTTCTTAAAACACCATTTCTAGTTTGAATTGCACCAAAATGAAAGCCTTGAAAACAGCTGGATGCCACAACACCTTTTGCTTTTAATTCAGAGTTGGATTCTGACGGAGGGCATCAGTGCCTCCTCCCAGGTCTTTACCTGGCCATGGAGATACCTGGTAGCAACAATTAGCCTTGGGAAACTGTCTATCACATTATATTTCCCATTATGCCTTGAAGCACATTGGGGTAGCTATCCAATGGCAGGTGCTCAGAGGCACTGTGGGAAATTTTCAACAGGGAGAGAGTTTCACAGACTGAGAAGCTACTTCCAGGTCATCTTGTAGTAGGCTTGAAGAATGGGCAGGTGCAAGGGCAAGGGAAGTTACAGCTAGTGACTCTCTCTTCAATAAAGCAGTAGAAGCAATTTGTATTTTAGTTCAAAATTTAAAGATGCTATCCAAGATGCTGAGTCTATTTGGGGATAGGCTCATATTAAAACCCAGGGTTGATTCACTATCCCACTGATATGAGAGCCACCAGAAGCCATTGCATCCTGGAGTGAGCTGTGGTATATATTGTACCTTCAAATTGTCTGTTGACTTATGACAACTCCATGAATTTCATGGAGTTTTCTCAGGCAATGAATGCTCAGAAGTAGTTTTTGCCAGTTCCTCCTTCTGAAAGATAATCCACAACACTTGGTATTTGTTGGTGGTCTCTCATCCAAGTACTAATCAGAGTTGATCCTGTTTAGTGTCCAAGATCAGACAGAATCTGGTGCTTTGAGGGTACTGAGGTCTTTTTTGTGGTAGCCCTGGCCAGATTCCAGGGGCTCCAGCAGCAGCCAGTCTAGTTGTCTTTGAACAGTTCAAGACAGAGGACATATTATTGTTAAGTTTCTCAGAAGAATAGTGACAACACTGTTCTAGGACTAGTCATCTATTTTACTGACCCTGTGTCTAAACAACTTTATTTAGCTTATTTAGTTACAAAGAAAATATGGCATTCCATTTATCATACTGCTAGCAGAAGCAAATAAAAGAGGAAAGTGGTAACTGACCTGTTTTTTTAGACAGCCTTGCCGTACATGAATCAATGAACAGCTCTTGTTGCATACAACAGAATCCAAAATACACTTCATAGTGATACCTTTATGTGGCCAACCAAAAGGTGAAAAAAGAATCTGATAGTTTTCAGATCTTTACAGGCTTCTTCATTAGTCAATACTGTTTAAAAACAAAAACTTTAGGGGAAAAAACTAACAATGTCAAAGTGACAGAGGTAGATCTTGCTTGAGATGTTTGTTTCTCCTTTAAGCTGAATCAATTGATTTAGATAATCGCTCCACACCTTCTTGGCCTTGAAACTTGAAACAAAGGATGGAAAAGAAATGCAATGAAATTGCCTTCTCCATTAGTAGCTCAGAGTAACTCTGAGATCTTTATGAGCTGGACTGAACTTGTTTTCTGCTGCTTCAGAAACCAGAGAACAAACCAATGGATTCAAATTACAACAAAAGAGATTTTCATTAGGAAAAATGACCATAAATGCTGCTTGACAGTGGAATATAATTCCTTGGAGGTGTTTTAACAGAGGCTGGATGGGCATCTTTCAGGAGTGCTTTAATTGTGTATTCCTGCATGGCAGAGAGTTGAACTTGGTGGGCCTTGCAGTCCCTTACAATTTTAAGATTCTATGATTCTTTAAGATCTGGTTTTGTCACTGTCATTTTGTTTTCATTCTATTTTTATCAAACCATTTAAAATTATATTATTAGCAATTACATGGTTAATAACAACTAATGAGGATCAACAATCAAATCAACAAATCATTATTTCTTCAATATTTCTTCATTATTTCATTCTTTTCTTCTTTCTCGTTTCTTCTTCTGACTCCAACAGGATTTCCACTGTTGTCTTCCCTTTCGTATCAGTTTTGTAGCACATAATTGTATATGTTACACACTTTCCCCCATATATTTACATTATGTTTACATATATTTGCATAAAAGCTAAATAACTTAAACCAAAAAAAAAAAATTACTTCCTTTAGTTCCTAACCCCTTTGCTTGGTGTTATGATCATATATCTTTTACTTATACATCCTTCCCATGTTTCTTTCAACAAAAATCTCTGAATCACCAGTATCGTTCGTCCTATTTGTATTTCCCCTGTTATATCACGATATGACATTCTACATCACTTTTATCATTAATTTTCAAAATTCTTTTCCATTCTTATTTTTACATATACACATACATACATATATATCTCTGCCAGAATGATTAGGTAAAATTTGCCAGTAAAAAAACAAATTCAGATGTTTTATCTAGTGTGTGAGGAAAAATTCTCTTAATAAACCATGACGTGTATTTTGGATTTTGTTGTATTCTATTGCATGGCCAAGATGGCTACCTCTGTAAGAACTTTTTTTAAAAAAATGTAAAGTTTCAGGTGAAGTTGCTGTTGGCTGAGGATGCTTCTCCTGAAAGCAAATATGTCTGTGACATAAGTAAAAAGCCTGAATGAGTTCTGCCTAATGGGTGGAACTGATGACACTAGTGGAATGTGTGTTTCAGCCAGGCATGAGGGAGAACTTAATTTGTTTTTAAATAAGAATTTTCCAAAATTTTCAAATTTCTTTGTATTTGGAACAGAAAAATGTTGAGAGTTTTTTTTAAGAATGTGGGAAGAACAAAAATTGTCCAGTTACTACATCCCCACAGCTTTAAGTGTTAAAAATCAAGGTTTGAATCTTTTTGTATTCAACAGTGATGGTGTTGAAAAATGGTAACTACTTTTTTTTAATGCCAGGAGACTCTTCATTGTGAAGACAAGTATAGCAGGTTGGTAAAAGTACTAGTTCTAGAAAAGTACTAGAAAAGAAAAAAATTGTTACCGAATATATCAACATTAACTCCGATAGTAATGATGGAAAAATTTCCAATAAATTTAAGAGAAATAATAGAGAAAGAAATAAAAAAACAAAAAAATATATAGATTAAAAGATTGGATGAAAATAATGATTAATAAAGATAGAATGAAAGAGAGATTGCAGGAAACTAAAATATCTTGACTAAATTATATACAATTAGAGCAATGGACAAAGAGTATGAAAAGATATGTTAAAGATTTTAAAGAATATACTAAATTTGAACAAATTATTATTCAAAGAGAAATATGCAAGAAAATGAAATATTAAAGGGTATTACAAGTGAAATATATAAAATATTGGCAAAAGAAGAAGAAGAGGTTTATCTTAGAAAAATGTGGAAGGAAGAGACATCACAAAATATAGATATACAAGAATGGAGAAAAATTTGGAAACAACGTCATTTAAAAAAAATTATTGATAAGAATAAAAGAGAATTATTATAAAATAGTTTGGAAATGGTATTTGACTCCAGTAAAATTAAATCAGATAGATGAGAAATATTCAAGATTATGCTGGAGAGGATGTCAAGAAATATGCATATGTGGTGGAATTGTAATAGGATAATGAAATTTTGGCAAAAGGTTTTTAAAGAGATAAAAGAGATAATAGGAGTTGGGATACCAATATGTCCAAATATAGGGTTGTTGTCTATATATAATAAGGTTGAGTGTACCCAGGTAAGGAAGGAATTAATAACAAATTTGCTAATTGCAGCGAGGTTAATAATAGCAAAAAAAATGGAAAACAAATGAAAAACTTCAAATAGAGGAACGGTATAAAGAAGTGTGGAAAATTGCAATTAATGACAAATTAACATGTAGAATTAGATTTATGAAAGGTTTAGTAAAAGGGAATGATTTTGAAGAAATTTGGAAAATATTTTTGGAAAAAGCTTTGATAAGAGATGGTAAAGCTACCCTTTCACAAGAAGAATGGCAATTTTGGAAAGTGGATTAAATAAAAAGTTGGCTCTGGGGGGTGGGTAATTATTTTTGTGTGTGTGTGTTAATTATGTGGTGTATTGTTTAAATTGGATATGTGTTGTTTAATTTTCTAAAAAAAAAGAAAAGAAAGAAAGTTAAAATATAATCGGCTTTGGGGAGTGGTTACCTTTAGAGATAGTTTGATATGTTAAGTAATAAGATTATATTTAGTAATAGCAATAGATTAAATTTAAGGGAAAATATAGAATTAAGAATGAAACTATTATAATAAAAATGAGTATAATGAGAATAAGAATTAAAGATAGGTAACAAAAATATACAAGTAGTATGATATAGAATAAGCTGAATAAGTTTATGATTTTAATGGTAATAGAGAGAAATAAATAATGTAAGTTTGCATTGGTTGAAATTTTTTTGTTCCACTATTATGTATATCACATGGTGTTTTAATTTTTTGTTTTTGTTTTTTGTTCTTTGTTGTATAATCAATAAAAATTATTTAAAAAAAAAAGAAAAGAAAAGTTCTCCATCTAGAAACAGTTATACCCACTTAAATTTGCCAAAGGAGATGGGTACAATTTTTGTTCCATTTCATTTTTGAAGGATTTAGCAAAAATCATGAATTACATGTTTGACATGGAAAGAACTTGAGACTTGAAAAAAAAAATTAAAATCCAGGAAAAAAGCAAAATTGACAGATTTCCTCATTCCTTGTTCCATCTCTTGTTCCTATCCTAATATTTATGCTAAAATGCAATCTATAGGTTGCTATAAGCAGACAAATGAAGATGACTTCTTTTTTAAAAAACAAACAAACAACAACAACCAATTTTATACATGTTTTTCTTTTCTTTTGCCTGTTTCTGGGAGCTCCATACTTACTATCTCTAATTCATATGCATGTATTCCCCTCTTTTTATTAAAATGTTCATGTCGTTCTCTATATCTGAGGATCTCAAGGCAGTGTACAATAAAATAATTTAAAATAATGCAATCATGGCACATGTGCAAATTGAATAGGGCCCAAAGAATTTAATGAAAAAATAAGTTTTGACTCGATAATGGAATGACAGCAGTGTTGGTGAAAACTGAGCCTGTAAGGGGTGGGTATTCCATGACTGAAGAGTCACAGGAGAGAAGACCCTCTTTTATGTCCTTCCACATTGTATTGTCCCCATTGGTGGGAAAACAAAGAGCACATCTCAATTCCAGGGCAGGTATATATAGGAAGAGGCGCTCCTTCAAGTATACTTATGGAAACCAAACTCAAAACTCCTAAAAACGTCTCTCAGTGGCTTCATATAGATATTGAACAACATAGGAGACAAGATGGAACCCTCATTCCTTCCCGTATTTCATTAAAATTAGGACACATGTGGTCAAGTGACATCAGAGTGTGGTCAAGAGGGTGAAAGTTATTATTGAGAAAGGAGTTAGGACAAGAAGAAGCTAGGAGATGCTGAGCCTGGGCCTACTGGGAAGGGCAAAATTCCATGCCTTTTCTCCTCCCCACTCCCCTGTCCAAATTAATTGAATGCAAGCTACTTTTGCAGTTTGAACTCAATCTGTAGCAACTGAAGTAAGCTAAGGAAAAAGTGGGAAATTGAGAGAAGGAGAAAGAAACTGGGACATCCTAAAAGCAGCTGAAAAAATGACAGAGGATTAATCATGGTGGTCCTTGCCAAACTGAGACAGGTGGAGGGTATGAACCCTGTGGCATTCCACAGCACAGTGGCCATAGGGCTGAACAGGAATCCCTCAGTGCTGCTGTCTGGAACTGGCTTTGTAGAGAGGAGTAGAAACACTGTAACACAGTACCTCCCATTCCCATTTGATGAAGCTGGTCCAGTAGGATGCTACAGTCAATGGTATCAAAAACTGCCGAGAGATCCAAGAAGATCAAAAGGGTAGCACTCCCCTGACTTGATGCCAGACTGGCTTGAAACTGGATGTGTGTGAGCATGCATGTGCATGTGGATACACACATACAGGTGTGTGTGTGTGTTTGTGTGCATAATGTATATATACATATGTGTATGTAAACATATGAACATATAAGCAGTTTCTCCACAATGGGATACTTCTTAGGGCAATGTCATTTGTCTCAGTTTCGAAACACTCCACAATGTCTAGAAAGGCCCTTAATATCAGCAGAACAGGATGAATGTAATATAGACACATTTTAGAAGTATCAAAGTCTCAGCAAGCAACTGAAAATGTTCCTATGTTTCTTCCTTTTTTAAAAAAAAATCTAAGACTGAGGAGCTGACTCACAACTTCTGAACACTGAGATTCATCTATGTAGGGGCTCTAAAATACCTCCGTTGTTGGAAGGCTCATCTAATGATACAAGAGACTCACCAGACTTCCTGGTATGTTGAGGATTGTTTCTTAAAGAAATGCCACACAATTTGTTGAACAAAAGATATGGGGCTAATTTAATAGAGCATATGTTACCCAAACTCATAGCAAAACTTTGAGGATCACTTTGACTCAGGGGAAATATAGAGTTTAAAAGATAAACACAACAAACCATCAGCCATATCTTTGTGTCCACCAAGAAGAAAATTCATCAGGTAGTCCGGAGATCACTAGGATTCATTTGTCTATGCAAAAAGACCTTTCTAATAGGTTTCCCACTCTGCAGAGGTAGGGTTGCCAAGTGAATAAGGGACAGGGCTTTGGTTCCTTCAGTGGTTGTGCACAACATAAAATTTCATCAACTGTTGCTTGTCAAGCAACACCTGCTAAATTTCCTTCCTCTACATATATATATTTATCATTTTTTAGACTTGCTTTTTTATTTGCATTACATACTCTATGAAACTGTGGTATTCATGAAATGGTGAGTGTACCATGCTTAATGATATCACCGTGGCTGGCAGCTTGTGGAATCACAAGAAGTCATTGCTAGGTCTCAGGTTTTGATCCTGAAGTCTCAGGGCCTGGAATAGAACCAGACACAGCAACCCTAATCACATGCTCCAGATTGTCACCCTCCCATCCAAAACAAAAAAACCAAATCAAGAATATGTCCTTCTGTATGAGTGGGATTTGGTATCATTTGGTAACAACTGTCTACAAGATGACTGAAATCAGGAAATTATCCCTTAAGGGTGGATTTCAAATATTCAGGATCAGTTTTAATTTGTCCATGAATTCCTTAGTGAGGCTGTAGCCACTGTGCAGAAAAAAGATGGATTAAGTATTTTCATAGGTTGGGCATTTGAGAGGGGTTGACTACCTACATTAAGTGCTTAACTGTGTTGTTTACATATTCAGCGGTAAGGAGATTGTGAACTGAAACCAGTATCCTAAATGGTTAAAAAATGCAGTTAAGTTTTTAAACTCAGCAGTGATACATTTAACATAATAGAAATGTTTCAAAATACATGCTATTTGTAAGTTGTTCGCCGCCTCGATCCATATGGAGAGGCGGGATACAAATAAATAAATAAATAAATAAATAATTGTTAGTAGTACTCGTAATAAATGTGTTCAGTTTCTCTAGGAGAAAGTTGCCTTTGTAAATAATATCCTCTTTTCTCCAAGTCTGAATATTAATTGCAATATTCTTTCTATCTGAAAACTTATTTCCTCAAGATAACAAATGGTTAGTTCAGATTTTATGGTCTAATATGTGCTAGATTTAAAAAAAACTTTCAGAGCATCTACCATGATGTCTGAATAAGCTATTATAAGTAATGAAAAAGCCAGTCTTTTGGTCTCCAGAGTTCTACACAAAATACCCGACTACACATGAATGCACACACATTCTTGTGACAGAAAGGAGCACATTTCTCTAGTGGGCTGGGCTGGACAATAAATTTACTCTGATAACTTTCCTATGTGCTCTGGAAAGTGAAACCATGCTTTTTTGGGAAATATGAGAGACAGTTGTATATCTCACAAACAGAGTCGTTAGTATTTACAAGCAGAAGGTGATCACCTTGCTCACATAGGTGAGTAGAGAAATAAATCAGACTTAAATTTCTATATAAAAATGAATTAAAGTAGCTTACTTAAAAATAGTAAAAAAAAATCCTAACATTTCATGTGAGAAGCTCTCTAACATATGCTTTTCAAACATAGAAGAGAGAGAGAACTGCAAACTAAAAAAAAAGGGGACAAAAATACTTAGGCCCTTTTCGCACTGAGGCTTTTTGCGTGAGCCGGGGTGGGCGGCTTGCGCGAAAAGCCTCTTCTGAGAGCCTGCCGGTTCCCAGCTCGTTCCTTCTGCAGGCGAAGGAACAAGCGGGGAAGCGGCAGCGTCCCGTAGGCGGAGGCGGCTCGCGCGTCCATCCTCCCCCGCTTGCGTGAGAAGCAGGAGCCTCTCGCGCCGCCCCCGCGCACGCGGGAAGCGAGCGACAGTCGCGCCCGTCCCCCCGCACGCGCCAGGAGCGAGCGACAGTCGCGCCCACCCCCCCACGCGCGCGCGAAGCGTGAGGCTGTCGCGAGCAGCCCCCCACCCTCGCGAAGCAGGATGCCATCGCATCCGTCACGCAAGCGCCCCGCCCCACCCCTTCCTTCCGCAGGAGCGGAGGGAAGGAAGCCCTACCTGGCCGCCTCTCCGACGCACCGCACAACAGGTAAGTGCGGGTGGGCGCCGGGAGCGTTGCGCGAGCGCGGGGTGATTTTCGCTTGGAAGCGAAAATCAAAAACCCCGCGCTCACGGCGCTGCAGCCCCATGAGAGTGCCGGAAGTGGGAGTGCGTCGTGTGGAGCGGCGCTCCCACTCCCGCACGGCTCACGGGGCTATTTCGCTCGGGAAAGCCCGTGCGAAAAGGGCCTTAGATCAATTGCGGGCTAACCAATGCAGGAAGAGAGAGGGCATGGCTTAGAGTGACCAACAAGATATGATATGAGCACGTGCAATTGTTAACCTCTTAGAGAGTGGTCATTTTCACACTACACTGATATAGTGCTATTATTCCACTTGCAACCACCTATGGAATCCTGGGGTTTGCAGTTTAGGGGAGGAGTATTTAAAATTCTCAGCCAGAGAGCATTTTGGCCTCAGTACACTACAAACCCCTGAATTTCACAGTATGTTGAAAATGGAGTAACAGCACTATAGCAATGTAGTGTGGAAATGGTCAGAGACATACAAACTGGAAGCTACTGGGTATAGACATGCCCAGATTCTTGATCTAACAGCCTTCCCTCTTCAGCCATCTAGTATAACTGTTTCACTTCCAATACATTCAACTTTCATATATAATCATAACATTTTAAAAAGCATATGAAATAGTTCCAGATTGCTGGATCCTGTTTTGAATTTTATCTGGGATAGCATCCACATAATCAGTGCCTTCACACACTGGCTTTAACATGCATACGTATACTTATATGTATGCCTTTGGTAGTGATGGAGGTGAACAGATGACTCAGCTAGGTGGAGAAGCCACTCTTATTCCTACTTTCCACCAGCAACAGGGGACCAAACTGCATAAGAGTGTCATTCAAACTAAGGAAGTATGTATTTAGGGATAAAAAACCAGGCTCAGAGAAGCTCTCTGAATTTCCACCTCAAAGCTTTAGGTGCACTTTGAATTGTGAAGGGTTTTTATCCTTGAACAGAAATTCATGTCTGTCTCTCAGTCACATAGGGACAGAGGGGCAGGGGGGCAGTTTGCCCCAGGTGACAATGTTTTTGTATCCCAACCCGTAGCCATGCCCCTGCGCACCCTGGCCATGCCCCCACACACTGCAGCCACCTCCCCATGCACAGTGGCCACGCCTCTCCCCACAGTCCAAGCTCCGCCACTGCTGTCTCTTGAGACAGTTTTCTGAATGTATACATTTTTCTGAGCATTTTTGAACTCTACAGAATTTTCTCCCATTGACTTTAATGTATTTGTATGCTTTGAAAAATGAACATTTTTTTTCATGTACATTTTTCAAAGGTACACGTTTAGCAAAAACTGGATCAAGTACTGTATGAACTGGATCACAAGAGTGTTTTCTGATCAGAAATGGGATAAAATTTAATAAAAAACAAATTGATACTCATTTCTCTTCCCATCCCTTGTTTGATCTCACTCAGAATTCTTGCTGGGGTTCACAAGACCTCCTTCCTATTCAGGAAGTTTTGTAGAAAAATTAACATTTACTTTATACAAAGCAGACTTTTGAAAAGTAATTTGGTAACATACTTCAAAGCCTCAACTATGCACAAAGTAGTTTAGTGCCCAAAACTTAATAGGAAAAATAATGAATAAACATTACTTGCCACTCAGCAAAAGTAAGGATATGATCTCCATTAACTTATTTCGCAAGAGGAATGTCATTACGCCCTCGCTGCCCCTAAAAATAATGTGTTACTTCCAAACTCTGATACCAATCTTGGATACCAAGCCATAAGGACATTCTTATGAAGAGGCGGTATGCTAAGATTCACTTTTTTGATGTGGCACACTAAGGTCAAGAACTTACATGTAGGCGTAGGTCTACACACACAGTTCCACATCTTCCCACTTCCTGGCAACTGTCAAACCCCAGAAGGACCCTTGGTACTGACACTTACTGGGGGTGATGGGAAGGAGGAAAAACAGAAAACAGAAAAATAAAAAGAGAAAGCAAATCTGTCATATTTTTATCTTCTGAAGCTGGGGCAAAATTCCTACCACCACAATCATCTTTCTCCAGGAAAACCCTTTATTTTGGGCAGTTAGCACATCACTTCTCTTTCTGTAGCAACCATAGTACAGTTTGACTGTTTCTCCTCAATTCTGAGGCAAGTGTCTGGGCATGCAATTACAGCTCTGACAGCAATGGGCCAGCTTTATTAAAGCAGACTGATCTAGCATCTGAGTGTTGTTTCATTCTCTCTTGTTGCTCCATAAATACTGTCCATCAATATGACTTGGTCATTCTCCTAGCTGAAATGTTACCAAGGTTGGGAATGTACAAACTGAGATTTGTATGATGTGATTCATTTTCCCCTTTTTCACTGGCAGCCTTGGGTTGTCTTGTCTTTCCAGTTCTTACTCAATCAAAGAAGGATTTAGGAGAACAAAAACTATTCCATCCTTATGAGACAGTAAGAGATGTGGCCAAATTACAGACATAGCTACTAGAAATTAAGATTATGCATTGCTATATCAGAGGCCATATGCCTCTGAATACCAGCTGATGAGAACAGGAATACCTGTTGTTTTGTTCTAATAGTAATACTAATTGTGGAGAAACTTTGTATTTGTGTCCTGTCTCTGGGCTTCCCACTGATATCTAGCAGTCTCCTGGGGGAACAGAATACTAGGGGGAACAGGCATTTAGATCTTATCCAGATGGATCCTTCTGGTGTTCTTATATCACATGTGTATGGTGTTTTCATGACTGATCTGAGTTAGGTCCATTGGAAAATTAGACTATATAGAAATAGCAAGTGCCTCATTCTTACTGCCTTCTGGAAAGCAAGCTTAATATATTCCATTTGGCCTTGTATATAATTCTATCTTCAATCAAATGCTTGTTTAACTGCTTGACCATTTATACTTTCATCTTTGGCTTTTAATATGTTAACGGAAGGATGTATTCTTCAATCTACTCATTTACTCCTTGTACAGGTTGCAAACTCTCCCTAGCTGTTCATATGCTGGAAGGATCAGTTTGTATCATATCAGCCACTATTTAATTCAATGAAGTAAACCAACCAACCATCTATTGAACTAACCAACCAGCCTGCCATTCAGCCAGAGGCTCTTTTCTTTGCTAGAGGTGACCCCAGATGCTATTACAGAAAATTCAGGGTAAATAAACACCATTTGTTACTTTTAAAATTAATGTACAAAGTTCAGAAGCAATTCAGAGTAGAACCAATTTTACCATACCTGCCCTCCACACTGTGGCCCTTTTCGCATGGCATTTGCCATGTGAAATGGTGACTGGAGCATCATGCGATTGTGAGGAGTGATCTGCACAATCATGCAACGCTCCAGGGTAGGGCAGGCGCTACTTGTGTACTTTTTCATTTTCAGCCGAAAATGGGGCATGATCGCACATTGCTCCAGGGCCCCGCATGCACTTGCTGTGTGTGTGGAGCCTCCAGAGCTGCGACGGTCACACTTCCTGCCCCAGAGCAGCCTGGGAAACTCCCAGGCTGCGCTGCGGAAGGAAGAGGCGGGGCTCTCACACTGCCTGCTCGGGAGCAGGCAGCTCATGTGGAGCTGAAGCAGCGGGGATGTGAGAGCTTCTTGCTGGAGGCTCCTTGCGTGATTCTCGCACCCCAGTACTGAGAGAAGGTGAGTTGCGGAAAGGGCCTAAGAGAAGGCAACCACAGGGATAAATTCCTATATTTTGTCAGATTTTTCATAATCTGAGGTGGGCACATGTCTTTTCATGTTTGTGCCACTGATTCAAAGGATATAACATTTTCTGACCAGCAGAAATGCCGTATTTGGGGTGGCACAAAAATCCTCACTTTCCTTTTTCACATGTTAAGATAAGAAATGTCATTTTTTTTCTCTTTATGCAAGACAACAAGATTGTTGTTTCAACAAGAATAGGATAATGAAAGAAATTTCTTCATATAATGTATTCTTACTTGGAGTAGCATGATCACTGTTGTTATAACTGCAATGTGAAATGGGGTTGCTTGGTTTTTGTGGTATTAATATTAATGAATGAATGAAAATGTACGCTATGCAAAAACACCATAAACTTTTTGAAAGAGGGTGGTCAATTAAATCTCTGTAGCAAGCATGCATACATTGGAAACCCTTCAATATTTCAGGGATGAAAACTGGGACATAGTACATCAGAATGTAACCAAGATGGCAAAAACTATTACTGAGGAAGAGCAGACAGGCTCAGAAAGGCAACAGTAGTTTGCTTTTGCCTAAACCTCTCAGGAAGATCAAGATTCCACCCCTCCTTTCCTTTTCCCCTGCTGAGTTGAGTGCAAGTTGCATCTACACACTATTGTCCAGTGGAGCTGTCCTGAGTATTCAGGATCCTTCTACACTCTGCTCCACAAGAACAGCAGGTAGACCACCTAGAAGCTCACTGTGAACAATTTGCAAGACACTTTGAAGGTAAGATTGTTTGAATCTGCTCCAGCTTAGATGCTGTGGCTAGTACAAGTCCAGTGGATGTAACCTCATTTGCAGTTTGTCACATGTTATTGGATACATTTTAATTTGTGTGGCCTGATGATGTGGCCAGGGTCCTTGGAGAGGCCAGTACATATGTACTAGATGAGTCCCTTTCCTGGCTTCCAAAAGCATCCAGAGGGTGGGATGGGTGTGAGGAATGGTGAATGTCTCTTTGCAGCAAGGCAGAGTTCCATCCTGTCTAAAAGAGGCTGTGGTAAAATCTTTATTGAAAAACATCCTCCCTAAATCCAGCTATGTTAGGGAGCTACCAGTTAGTCATCAACACCTCTCTTTTTGGCAAGTTTCTGGAGCATGTAGCCTTTCAATTGCAGAGGTTCCCAGATGAAATGGATTATTTAGATTCATTTCAATCTGGCTTCAGACCTGGTAATGGGACTTAATTGCTTTAGTCACCTTGGCAGGTGATCTACACAAGGATCTGGACAGGGGAAATGTATCCCTGTTGGTTTTCCTGGACCTCTCAGTGGCTTTCAATACCATTGACCATGGTATCCTTCTGGGCTACCTGTCTGGGACAGGATGTGGGAACATAGTTTTGCTATGGTTCTATCTTGAAGATGAAAATTCAGATTGTGGTACTTGGTGATTCTTGCTCTACCTTCAGCTGCTGGCCTGTGAGGTTCCTCAGGGCTTGGTTTGTTCCTCATTAACATTTACCTGAAACCACTGGGATAGGTCATCCAGAGTTTTGGAGTATGCTGATGATATCCAACACTGTCTCTCCATTCCACCTAACTCCAAGGAGGCTGTTTCAGCATTACATGAGTTTCTTGTTGTTTGTAATGGACTAGATGAGGGAAAACAAATTGGAGCTGAATCCAGACAAGGCAGAGATGCTCCTGGTTAGCTGGAAGGAAGATCAGGGAATAAGGATTCATTCTGTTTCTAAGAGGAATTGAAAGGAATGGCTATAATCTTTAAAGGCCTATATGGTCCATCCTATTTGAAAGGCCTATATGCTTGGTTCCACCCTATTTATCTCATACAGGGAGATACAAGGGTGGACCCTCATATCTCTCTGTATGAGCCTGCCTAGGTCTTAAGATCTTTGGTGGAATGCTTTCTCTTGATTCCACCATCATCACAGGCATGTTTGGTGAAGATCTGAGTGAGAGAGTTCTCAGTGACTGCTCCCAGTTTATGGTATTCCCTCCTGTGGAAGGTTCAGTTGGCCCACTCACTCTTTTCCTTTCATTGGTATGCAAATATCTTTTTATTTAGGCAGATCTTTATCTTTTTAAATTGCAATCTCTTTTTACATTTTTTTAAATTTGCCATTTTTAATTGAACTGCTATTTAATTCTTTTTAAATGTAGTTTTATAAACAATGCTTTAACTGTATCCTGTTTTTTTAATGCTGTAGGCTGTCTTGGATCCAGCTTAGAGAGAAAGACAGGATATAAATCAAATCAAATGTATGAATGAATGAATGAATGAATGAATGAATTGAATAAATAATAACAACAGTAGATAGTATGGGAAATCCAATGGGATCCTAATCAGTTCCAAGATTAGCTGTTTTGATTGGTGCCTGTTTTATGGCATTTTAAAGTCCAATATATCCATTAGTTTGGTAAAAAAAGAAAACAAAACACTCCCCTGTAATTGGAATATAGAACAAATAATATGTAAAGAAAAACAATAAATGGATGAGCCTCACAGAACATTTATCATTGGTTTCAAGAGTGGTGAGTAGTATGCACTGTTAAAAAGTATCCTTTAAAAATATATCTGTCTGAATTAGTTGTTTCCAGGAGGAATGTTAATTTGTACAATGCGCAATGCAGGGAGACCACAAGTCATGTAAATAGTCTATTATTTTTAAGTTTGTTCTGAGTCTTTTCAGATTATGCATAAACTGTTCAGTGAGTGCTGTTGTCCAAACTTGGGTCATCCATTTTTTGAATCCTTCAAGCATTTTCCACTTTTATGCTATTTCCTGTTGTGTAGCCATTAATGACACTGAGATTACACCTTTATGATACAATTTGGCATTGCCATCTTGAAGCACAGATAATAGTGCTACTTTTCCACTACATTTTATGTAGTGGAATTTCCTATTTCTTTAAAAAATTCTTCCCTGAATTCCTCCACAGTTAAACCATAGATGTATTAGAGTTCCCCTTTCATCACAATTAATCCAACTCTGCTAACAAATTTATTGGTGTCACCATAATTTTCTTCAAGTAAAAACTATTTCTGTCACCTAGCATTATTATTGAAAATGTCCAGGATGATATGTTATTGATAACTATGCAATCAGTGTAATATGTAGCTTGGACCTAAACCAGGTTATGATAGTGCTTCACAGAATTTCCTCATTTTTGTGCACAAAACAGCCAAGGCAGTGCTAAGTAAGGCATCCAGGCTTTTGTGTCATTCCAATATTCCCAACTCCCAGTGTTGCCCATCAAGGAAACAGATTTTTTTTTTCTGTAGGAAATGAAAGGTATTCATGCCACTTCTAACAAGGAATACAAATTTCACACTCTCGTTCTATCAGCACAATTTGTTTTTCCCACTTTACCATAAGAACTAAAAGTGAAGCCAGTTAATAAAACTCATTAAAGCCAGGGGATTGCTAACTGTAGTTATTAGCATATCCTAGGTTTGTTCTCTCTCTCTCTCTTTTCTCCTTCCTCTCCCTCCTCTCTCCTTCCCTCCTTGTGTATTAGCACCACCCATGCAAGCTGGATGTTTAGCAAAGAGCACCTGTCAAAACAAAAGAAACGCTTCGCACCTTGCAATTTTAAGCCCCAGGTATGAAAGGTGGCCTGGTGGACGGCAAAAAGAGGAAGACGTTGCAACCTGAAACGAAAAGACCCAGAGCACAGTAAATGAGATCCCTCTGGCTACCTAAAGGCTTTTGTTTGACAAGATTAAAATCCTCTTTGTTTCGTTACAGACGTGAGGGCAAAAACAAACATCCAGCTAGAGATAAAGGCCTGGCAGCCTTTCTTTCTCCCCACCCCCCTCCATCCACTATAATTGACACCCCTTTAGTGGACAAGCTTAGAGGAACTTACTCACTCCACTCAGATAAAATTGAGGAGGCCTTTGGGGCAGGTGTAACATGAAAAGCCTTGGACAATTTTTTTTTTTTTTTGGGAAAGCACAAACCACTTGTGTCAATGACCTGATCAAACGATAAACATGCAAGCTTCCTTTCCTTTCTAATTAATTTTCTCTGTGTTGAAAGAAACAACTTAGACTTACACGAAGCCAGAGAAGATTTTTGCTTCACACCAGGGGGAGGGGGAAGAAAAGCATCTTGGGGATGGGTAAGAAAACCCACACACAAATAAGAATCAGCATTCTTACAGGGCCTGCCACTATATGAAACTAATTATGCCAGTACTATAGCTCCTTCACATTTATAAAAGCCAAACTTCTCCCTGAAAAAATGCTGATTTTATTGTTACGGAACACTAACTCCTTGTCCTTAAACAAACAGGGAATACTGTCAGCTCACCAGCTCTAGGAAACTGACAGAAGCTGGGGGTCATATAGATACATGTTTTAATTATCTCGTTTGAATCAGGAACATCATTAGGCAAATTTATTGTCGCGCATATATCATGAAATAATTAGTCTCTTTACAAATTCAGCACTGTGCTGTGGAACCCCTGTGCAGCCCAGCACTGCAGCAGCCATACTGACAAGCAATTGGAATGTTGAATATATTATTTGCATCAGGTTCTTCCATACTTCGTGTTTTCAATTTCAATGTTTTTAGTGCTCCAACTGTGCAGAGGTTTTACAGAATGCTTGTTGCAGATTGCAGTAAACCATCTGATTTTTTTCTTCTTCTTATCAAACAGCATGATCTACACAGACTTGGCTGATCTTTGCTGAGTAGATAATCCATTTCCATCTCTGTCTCTGTCTCTATCTCTATCTCTATCTCTATTATCTCTATCTCTATCTCTATTATCTCTATCTCTATCTATCTCTCTATCTCTATAATTTACTCCCTATATTGGTAAATAAAAGCTGGACTAGATTTCTCTTCCAGTTGTGCTAAGATTGCATTTTTGCCAATACCAGTCTCTTTTTAAACCTTCCCAATGAAGTTTATGCTACTTTCTAATGTGTAATTTGAAAACACTTTTTCCATGCAGCAATAGGGTTTTTAAAAATCCATTAAACATTTAACATGCACATCAGTAGCAAAAGAAAACCTATCAACTGACAAACTTAATTACCATTTGAAAGTCTACAAAATTCTCCAGTTATTCAAAATGAAGATAACTTTTCTGTCTTATGAATAGAATGCTACTGCCATCTTATATAGCAAGGCTATGTACACCTCCACCAGTGAACTGCAAATGCCACCACACCACCACACCAGCTTTGCTGCTGCAGAATCAAATTTTGGTTGTGTAGTGGTTGTGATAAAACAAAACACAACAAAACAAAACAAAACAAAGCCCCTTTACATTGTTATTATAAAACAAGGTTTAAAGGGAGCATGCACTTTGTTTGGAAGTCAAATCATAGTGTGGATGTCTCTTGGCAATGTAAGTGAGCTTCAAAACAAGATGCATTTACAAAATTTATACAATTATTTATTTCAACATTGAAAATAAATAACAAATCAGTTGAGACAGAGGATGCAGAACAAAGATGCATATGTTATATCCTCCAGTTTCTTTTAATCAAAAGTATCCCTTGTTTCAAAACAAAAGTGTGATACTTTTTTGCTACTGTTGTGCTCTTACAATTCAGTGCCACTGAGGTGTTTGGGGGTATGGTCTTTTGTGGGCCCAATGGATGGTAGTGTGGCCTCTTGACCCTCAGAATTTCCCCAGACATTTTACATAAATGATAAGGAGACCATCCATGCTACACAATTATAGCAGCATTATTCCACTTTAACCAGCATGATTCCATGGCATCCTGGGGCTTATAGTTTGGTGAGGTACTGAATCACTGTGGATGAGAATTCTAAATTCTCATCCCTAAACTGTAAATCCCAGGATTCCATAGGACAGAGTCATGATACTTAAAATGGAATAATAGTGCCACAATTGTGTTCAAGTAGTATGTTCCTTATTTAACTTCAGCTCCCAACAACTGTATATACATGAGACTTCAGCATACCACCATAGTAGAACTAGTGCAAGGTGCATTACCAGTAGTGTCGACACATTAAAGTGCTTAAGGGACAAATGGCTACACTAATCCTTAGAACTTCACTCTTCTGGGTAGTAATTTCCTTTCACAAAAAGGGCGAGTGTCTTCTGATGGCTCTCTCTTACCATGTTTATGTGGCTATAACTGTATATGTGAACACATGCACACTTGGGAGTAACTAGCTCTTATCTTTGGTCTTGGGGGAGCTCCATTTTAGGCACATTTAGCACTTGGCGACTTGCTGAGTTCTGGCTTCCAAACTGCCATTAGAACATTGTCACTGCATGCTAACAGGATTTAGGGACACAGGTTGAGTCAATATACTTAATGCTCTTTCTTTAACTCCTGGTTGCAGAAATCTCTCCAAGTCTGAAGAAAATGTACTGGAGGCTATGTAAGATGTTAAAAAAATATAGGTTGAACATCAAGGAATATATCCTACAGTGCCTTCTTAAGTGGCATTGGAAATTCACAATGTACATTAGTGTTAAGTCCAACCAATTTAAATTTAAGCAAATTTGAGTTTTATTTTTAAGTTTGATTGCTCTGTTAATTAAAATATTTGTATATTGCATTTAATGATCATTTTGCAGATAAAATCTCTCACGTAAGAGCCAAGTTAGATGCCACTGTTGGAGCACTGGGGTGTCCAGTGATTCTGCAAATGGGATTATAACTGGATCAGTTTCAATTGGTGAATACTGCTCATATGGACAAGCTGCTAGGGCAA
This sequence comes from Ctenosaura bakeri, assembly GCA_948474755.1. Lineage (NCBI taxonomy): Eukaryota > Metazoa > Chordata > Lepidosauria > Squamata > Iguanidae > Ctenosaura > Ctenosaura bakeri. The sequence goes on from CAOLHI010002231.1 coordinate 92,070, forward strand.
ATAAGGAGGACAACTTATTTACTTGATCCCTGTCCATCCTGGCTGGTTATCCAGGGAAGACATGCAATTAGACTTCAAATACAACATACTATTAATGCACCTTTCAGGGATGGAAACTTTCAATCTTGTTTAAAAGAGGCAGTGGTTAGACCACTTTTGAAAAAGCCTTGCCTGGATCTGTTGGACGTTAATTACAGATCAGTTTCTTTTTTGGGCAAGGTGATCAAGAAGGCAGTTGCTTGCCAGCTCCAGGTGGTCTTGGACGCTTCCTTGACCCATTTCAAACTGGCATCAGAGCAGGATATGGAGTTGAGACTGTTCTGGTAACCTTAGTAGAAGATGTCAGACTTAGCATTTTAGACCTCTCAGCAGTGTTCAATACCATCGTCCATGGTATCAACACCTGGCGGGGTTGAGAATCAGAGGCGTTGTGTTGCAGTTGGCTCCAATCTTACCTTTCAGGCAGGTTTCAGATGATGGTGCTTGGGAAATCTTCCCCTCTAAAAAGGAGCTGTTATATGGCATACCACAAGGTGCCATTCTCTCCCTAATGCTTTTTAACATTTACATTAAACTGTTAGGAGAGATCATCTGGAGGCATGGGGTGGGGTGCTATCAGTATGCTGATGATCCCCAAATATATTCTCCATGCTTTCTAAAACAGCTTCCACTAAGGATAGTGTGTCTCCTATGAATGAATGCTTGAAGGAGGTAATGGGCTGTCCTAATCTGAGGTTGTAGGTGTGTCAAGCAGTTCTGAATGGAGTCACACTCCCCTTGAAAGACTGTGTTTACAGCTTGGAAGTGCTCCTGGATCCATCCTTTCAATTCACACATGTATCCATGAGCAAGGTGCAATGCAAATCTATGCCCACAGATCCATGTGCAATATGTGATGCGAGTCCATGCATAATGCATGTTGATGTGCAATAGCACTGTACGTGAAACTCTGCTTCCTCAGCTTTTAACTAAATGTGGACATTCCACATGAGACAACTTATTTAGGAGAACTTATCCATACATAAGACACCAACAGGGTCCTGACTTCAGGGATTCTATTCTAAACATGTGCTTGTTTAAATGACACATTCATGCATGGGAAAACAATTAATTTAAACAAATTTCTCCTTGCTGCAGGAACATCTTCAAAAGCTGTGAAATATTCAGTGTTCTCACTCTGAGGACCTTTTCACACTTTACCTTGTTCCAGAGACATCTCATGTAGATCCTGGCATTGGCCCTGCCGGGAGGGGAACATAACAGGAGTGCCCGCCTCCCCACTAGGTGTCTCCAGGGTCTAGGAAGTGCAATGACCATGCCTCTTCCTGTTGCAGTGCATCTGGGTACTCTCCCAGGCTGTGCTGGGGCAGGAAGTGCAGCCATTGCACTTCCATGGCCTCTGCAGAGAAGGTAATTGTGGATGCATCGCGAGATGGTGGCACACTCGCTAACCTCTCAATGATTTTCAGTGTGATTACGCTGCCTGGGGATGGGAAAAAGACAGGAACATGATGACACCATGCATAAGCATCCCAGCTGTGCTGTTCTTCTCCCATCCCTATGGGGGATTGGGAGGGTGGAGTGGAAAGGGCCTAAGAAGAAAGTCTCCCCTCCCACACCTTTTTCCCACCGTTCCCCATAGCCATGCCACTGATGATAGGAGAAGGCTGGGGGTAAAAGCTGAGCCAACTGTTGAATGAGGAGGATTGCCCATGGGTAGCTACCATAGCAGGAAATGGATTGACTCCACTAAGCTCTCTCTTTCCCAACTCTCAGCATATCACTGGCAGGAGGGGTTGGGTTAAGGTCAAGCAAGGAGGATGCCCATTGGTATCTATCAGAGCTGGTAATGGACTAGTATGACTCTGCTGCCTCACACTCTGGCAGCACAGCCATGTAGAGGCTTGCAGGAGGGAGTGGGCAAGCGTACAAGTAGGATGACCTTCTGATGGCTATAATAGCCAGTGATGGGTGAGCTCTACTTAACTGTAGCTCCTTCTCCTCCCACTAGCATGGCCATGGAGTAGGAGGTGGTAAGGGCAGGCAGTGAATAGCTGTGCATGGAACGCACAGCCATGGCTATCACAGCTCATTCACAGTGATGCAGACACTCTCCGAGTGTGCTGGAGGATAATAATGCGCCAGCGATCACAACCTAGCCAGTGGTGATCCTCCTCACACTTCTGTCCCTATGTACCGTACAACTTTTCATAGATGAAAAGCAACATGCAAGTTAGCTGAGGCTGCAGCAGTTTACTTTTGCCTGAGTTTACTGGGAAAGGCAAGATTTTGACCCCTCCTGTCCTACTCCCTTAGATGAGCTGGGTCCAAGCTTAGTATGTATCAATCAAAGGAAGCTAAGGAGAAATGGGAAAAATTGGGTAAAGATGAAACTGGTTCATTTAAAAACAGTTGAAAAAATGAGGCAAGGACTTTCCTCGCCAAATCAGGTCAACTGGAAGGTTTATCCCACCATCCTGTCCGCCACTACATGGCCACGTTGGGGGAGGGCACAGTAAATAAGTGAGTTTGTGCTGAGGAGGCAAGAGTGTCTTTGAGGACCTGAGGGGAAAACAAAAAAGGGCTTCTCAGGTTTATCCTGGCCAGCAGGACTTGTCAAAGTTTCTTTGCACTCAAGAACCTTCTTTTTTGTTTGCTTTTTTTACCCTAAGTCTTCAGATATTCTTTCCAATCTTACTTCTGGTTAGGGATTCTCCTGCTACTGCAGTCAGCTGAACACATTTTTGTTTTGAGGTGGACTGATGCTTTCAAGTGACAATTTTGACAATGCTGGCCCTCTAAAAGGGAAGTGGTGAGAAGAAGTGTATGAGATCAAATGCAGTTAGTGCTCAGCTCTTCTTGTTTGGTTGTGTATGTAATAGAAAGCACAAAAAGCCAAACCCAGGTTTTGTTATAAAAGAGCTCTTCTCCCATCATACTGCACATATAAATGGAAAGGTGATCAATGTACAGAATCCTGTTTCAACATGAGGATTACTTCTTCTGGATCAAGGCAAAAGGTTTGCTACTAAAATATTTTTATGTGTAGAATATGACCTGAAGTTGGAGAAAACTGACCTTCTCTCACCCATTTTCCCCAGTAGTTTAATGGCAACTTGTGTTTTCTGCCATTACAACTCTTTTATCATGCAACCGGATTTTTGTTCATAAATATTGGACCTTACAGATGAAATGTATTAGTGTTTTCCATTTAGATATATGGGCAAAACTTTATTTGCTGAAAATGACAAAGAATATGCTCAGTTTGTTCTGGAATATTTTAATGTACAATATTTTCAGAGTAAAAGAATCTGTAACATCTGGGGGAAAAGAGGCAAAGCTAGAAAAGTGTTTAGCCTTGTTGTGAGTAACACAGTAGCATACGATTACATTTATAATGCTTGCAATTTAACAAAACTGTTGTATGAAATATTTTGTTTAGCATTCATTAAAGACTGCTAATGCACTTTTTATGGACGAAGTTTTTAACGCATCGCCTTGGTATAATTCAGATATGTGACAAAAAGGAAAAAGAGTTTGGTGTTAAAAATGTGATAGGGAAATTTACACCAATCTGACTTTTAATTTGTACTGGGATTTTTTTTTTTTACCCCACAACCCATCTTTTAATGATTGTTATCCCAACTCTTATTTTTAAGCTCATTTTGTCACTGTTTTGTAACAGAAACACTGTAAATATTATAGATGTGGTAAACTATTATACTTGTTTTCTTATAAATGAAATGATCTGTGCCAACACTGACAAAATGAATTAATGTGTTACTAAGGCAACAGTCACATTATATGCTTTCTCTTTCACAGTATGCAGCAGAGCATATGGTTTACTCTTAATGGAACACTAGCTTCTCATTAACATACCAGTAGCAATGTCAGAACTTACAAACCATCATAACAGGGAAATGGGGGAAAAAAAACTTATAAATTAGACCCTTTCAGTACTATTGAGAAGAAAATGACTGATCTTCAAAGGCACAACATTTAGCTAATGCAGACCCCCTTTTCTTCACTTTTCATTTTTCCCAAAAAACTTTTCTCGTGTTATAAACATAAATATAAATATTGAATTACAAGTAATTTATTACCCTACTTAAAAGGATGAATGACACCCATGTTTAAAAAAGATTCTCCAGCACCCTTAACCTCACAGAAATGTTTCTCAACAGCTGGATTCCCCCCCTCCGTCCCCCAGCTACAGATCAACATTGGCAATCTGAAGAAGCTAACATTTATCCTACCAAGTGAACCAAAGCAGAAAAAGGGATGAAATGAGCTACTTCTCCCTCAGCCCTGGGAAGTAATGAGGTTTGAAATATTACATAATAGTGGAGTTGACTGCTGGTTTCCATGTCAGTGGGATGGCAAATCCATTATGGATTTTATTCTAAGCTTTGAAGGAGCTGTTCAAAGTGCTGACTCCCATCCCCAGAATGGGTTCTACAGCTTGGCTTAGCTGCTTTAAAATCTGACCTAAAACCTGGAGTGGATTCACCATCCTGTTCACCAACTGCCACTGGATGATGCAGTCTTTGGAATAATGCAGCCCTCTGGATGTTGTTGGACTGTAACTCCCAGAAACCTCAGCCAGCATAACCAGTGGGTTAGGAATTATGGGAGCTGTACTCAATCAATCTCCAGTTGGACCAGATGATTCCCTGGAACTCCTGGGAAAATGAAACTAGCACTGTCCAGCTCTTTGGAGTAGTTGTTGCTTCTCTGGAATTATTATTAGATAATGTTTATTTGAACCAAGGTATGACCACAACCTAAGAATGACTGTATATGCACATTGATGGTAGGGAGCTCCCAATTACTTTTCAGCGAAAAACTATCAACATTGTTTGACTCTCTCCATAGAAATGAATGAGCAGTAGATCATATGAAGGTTTTTCCATAGAATCGTAGAGCTGGAAGAGATCCCAAGGGCCATCGAAAACCCTCTGCTATGCAGGAACACCCATCAAAGCATTCCCAACAGATGGCTATCTAATCTCTGCTTAAAAACCTCCAAATAAGGAGACTCAACCGCACTCTGTGGCAGCATACTCCACTGTTGGACAGCTTGTTCATCAAGAAGTTCTTCCTGAGGTTCAAGTGAAATCTCCTTTCCTGCAGCTTGAATCTATTGCTCCTTGTCTTAGTCTTTGGAGCAGCAAAAGACAAGCCCGCTTCCTCCTTGACATGACATCCCTTAAAATGTTTAAACATGGCTATCATGTCCCCTCTTAACCTTCTCTTTTGCAGACAAAACATACCAGCTCCCTAAGCTGCTTCTCCTAGGGCATGGCTTCCAGACCCTTCACCATTTGGTTGCCCTCCTTGGGCATGCTCCAGCTTGTTGATATCCTTCTTGAATCGAGGTGCCCAGAACTGGACACAGTATTCCAAATGAGGTATAACCATTATTTTATGGGGAAAAACCTCCATGCAAGTTATTGTTGACATGCAGTTGATTGTCCCAGTAGAAGCCAAATGGAGTAGCAAGTAGCTACTCTTTCCTATGCTTTTCTTCAGCATATGGGTAGATTAATCCAGGCACACCTGCATGGAGGGCTGGCCAGTGTTCCCAAGAGCCAGGATCAAGCACATTGCCTTGGTCCACAATGCTTCCAGCAATGTCTCCTTCACACAAATAACATGTGAATAGAGCATGGAATTGTGTTTGTATTATGAGGACATAGCCACGTTTGTAGAAGTACTTAGATATTTTGTGGATATATTTATATGGAAGACATAGTCCGGCTAAAAGCATTCTGGATTTCTGCTTGTTAACACTATTGTAACCATAGAATTGGTTGTGATGGAGTGAAAATTCAATTGATTTGTGCCTCATTTCAATAATTAACAGTTGGCATAAATAAATTTTGCAAGAAAACATCATTAAATTATTAACTAAGAGGCTTGAAAATAATTATGACTTGCTATTAATTTCTTTGCAAAGTTCCTTCTTTAACTGGGTGATATATCACAGTAAAGACACAGGTCCTGCCCTCAGGCATACAATTTATAGCATAGCATTCTACAAGCTGCCAAAATGAATCACACTCAATAAGAATGGCAGTTTCATATCAGTTTAATTGTTCAGATTTTCTTCTAATGAAACAATTCTGGGAATCCTGGGAATTAAAGTTTGGCATGTGTCTTGAGGTTTATCTATCAGAGATCCTCACAGGCCTAGAGTTTCCAAGGTTTTCAAGAAAGAGTGAGTGGCTACCCAACCAGTTTTTACTACTAAACCATTTCTGTGAAAGAGATATCTCCTAAAACAACTCAGCTCACTGCACAGATATGTTTTGCTGTCAGCTATTCATTGAATCAAGTTGCTTTAGTGAAAAACAATAGAGAATAACAAAACCAGCAAAGTATCTTAATTTGTTAAGGTAAACTGGCTAAATTCCCCATTCAAGCACTATGGTCCTGAAGCTGATATATGTGTGTATGTACCTTCTAGTCGCTTGCTGATTTATGGTGGCCCCATGAATTTCGTATGGTTTTCTTATGCAAGGAATACTCGGAGGCAGTTTTGCCAGTTCCTTTCTCTGATATCTACTCTACAGCATCTGGTATTCTTTGGTGTCACCCATCCAAGTACTAACCTGGGCTGGTTCTGCTTATCTTCCAGGATTGGATAGGATTTTGTGCCTTCAGGTTATTTAGGCCTTAGTCTTGAACCTGGTACATGAGAATAAAGCCCTTTTTTCCATATACTTTTTCAAAATGTGATAATAAGGCCTCTTTATCATACTATGTGATATATATGTCACAATGGGTACTTAGTAAAACTCCCTAAATTAGTTTGCCAAATGCACATGCATGGTTTGGATCTGACTAAATCAATAGTTATGAAGAAACAAACAGCCCCACAAACAGCTTGCCATGAAACATAATCATGAAAAATGTGCAGTTTTTTCAAGTTGCTGTTTCCTACCAGCAAAAAGCAGGTTTATGTGGAAAAGCTACTAGCCACTTTGAATTTTCTAATTCTGTTTCCATTCCAGAAGCTGCTATTCATTTGTATCCTTGAGGAGAGGAATTATATTAGAGATAATAATTTAAACTCCCCCTCAACGTGACTAAATACTGAGGCAAGAGGAGTCAGAGTTAATGCATAAAAAAGCATCCATCACATATGCTGATATCATCTCATTTAGATCCACAGATTTTAGAGTCCTTTTTAGTCCATTGATTTGACACTTGGTAAGATTATAATATTTCATACTTTGTATCTGATGAGCTATGATATTCTATAATAAATCTTGTATCTTTAGAATGTCGAAAACATATTCGTGCAGTTCCTTTCTTCCTAGGAAACACCCATAAAGAAAACACAGGAAACTTTAAAAAATTGAATTTAATAGCACAAGAGGGTGTCTTAGATCAACCAAAGACCTACCTAGTTCAGCAGTCTGTTTCCACTATGGCTAATCAGATGTCTGTGAGAAGCCCAGAAGCAGGATGTAAATTTTATATGCTACCCTGCTGTATTCTCCAGCCCCTGATTTCCTGAGCTGTTAGATCACAGGAAAGCAGTAAGTCAGATCCAGGTTTACATAGAAGGAGGCAAAAATCTTCATTTGAGAAAACTGAACAGCACATACAAGCATTTCTCACAGTAAAAATGGATCAGGTAGGCAGACATCCTGACCAAGACAATTTGCCTGCCTGAACACCACCAATGGCATACAGGGTACAATATATAACCTGTTTACAGGGACCAAAGAAGACTTACAAAAGTTATTAACTGCAAGTGTTAAGCGTGAAAAGCTGTACCTAAACTCTCTCAGCATAGAATATTGTAACTTTCTCCACATACAGCAGCATCAGTTCCATGAGAAACAGACTGTTTCTTGGGCATCCTTAGATCATCTTCCAGCTAAAGAACACAAATGTCTAATCAGTAGAATGTTAGGGCCTTAAAGCAGCCACTACCAGTGCAACCATATATTTAGTCTACCAGGGTACATACTTCAGCACTTGGCATACAGAAATGACTGTTTCTGTTCCTGGAAGTAATATATTGGCATTATGACAAACAGCTATCATTGACCTTAACCTTCATGAATTGTCATATATACCAGTGCTGGAAAGCTTCTAGATTTGTCCACCACCTTTCATTCCTTTTAGTAATAATACAAAACATGAATGATCAATGTTTATTTATTAAAAAGTGTATATTCATTTCTACTTAGTCCATAGGGCTTCCAAGTTATATGACAAACATTTTCTTTAAAAAACAGATTAATACAATTTTTAAATACCAGTTTTTAAAAGCCACACAATCAAACACTCCCAAAATCAAACACTAAAACTAGTTTCAAGGGCCAAAGATCATTGTCATGAGCCAGGCTGAGCGTGCTGCCGATTCAGACTGGGACTCTGAGTTAGACTTGGACTCCCAGCCGGGGGAGGATCCCTTGGAGGGGTTTTCAGGAGAGGGGGCTCCTTCAGAGTCTACCAGCGACACCACAGCTGTTCCGGGCACAGATCTCGAGCCGGTACCTGCAGCAAATGTCTGTGCTCTGGAGGCAGAGGCCAGTGCCTCTGGTTTGACAGAGGCTCCAGCCCAGAGTTTGCAGCAGATCCTCCCCCCCACATTCCTCCAGAGGCGGCTGGAGAAGGAGGCAGTTCAGAGATCGCAGAAGCTGCGAGAGAAGCATCTGATGAATTGGTCCTGAAGTCTTGAGGGGCCCCAGCTGTGAGTTGGGCCAACGGACACTTGATTAGCCCCATCTGGGCTAAAGACTGTATTTAAGAAAGACGCTGTGGGAGTTGGGCATGGGGCAACAACCGTCTACCAACTGGGAATCTGAGTCCAAGCTAATCCTTCTGCTCCAAGCTAATCCTTGCTGTCTGAGTTTTCTGCCTCTAGGACTCGCATGTTTGTTTTGGTGACATAACCTCTTGATTTCTTTATTACTAAAGCCATAAACTCAGCTCCTGCCTCTGTGTCTGCTTAAGCTGCCACCTGACATTAACAATCATGTACATTGGACAGATACTGCATTGTACAAGTATGCCTCAACTAAGTGTTACCCTGATTACTGGGGGTCCCAGGAGGGACACCTATATCTGCTCTCAGTTAACTAAGTTTGAGGAAATTAGCCAGAGCACAAGTTAGCAATTCGAGAGGCAGGGCAACACAGAGGAATCCTTTACCCAATGTCTACAGGGTCAAGCCAAGCCAAGGAGCACACCAAGTTATAAGAATAATTGTGATATTTATTAAATACAGACAAACAGTGTATGCAACACACACACTCAGATAACTATAGAAAATAAAGGTTGGAGGGGTATAGAGGGATTTTTGAGAGGGATTGTTGAATTGGGTGATACGACACCTGTCCTGAAGCCCCGATAGATCACTGTGAAGGTCCGAAGTTGTGCAGTCTCAGCCAATATGACTGAGGGGAAGGCTCACCAAGCAAATCGGTGGCAAGGGATGGAATTCAGGAGCGATTCAAGGAGGGTCTCGGAATCAGGGGTTTTTATAGGGAGAAATGTAACTGCAGGCTGTTCCGTACTTGGGGGAAAACAATGAGTTTCGGGCACGAGACAAAGCTTTGGAAAGGTCAGATTTTAGCATGATTGAGTTAAGTCCGAATTCACAAAGGAGTAGCCAGTATGCAGATGTGCGGAGTGCTTGACAATTGAGAATTCAGCTTGCCAAGCTGCCTGCTCCAGCCAGGGATCTCTTTGTAAGTAGCGTGCATACATAATTGAGTGTTTGCAGAGAGGTCTCCTAAAGTGGCGATCTGGCTATTTCTGGTCTGCCTGTATTGTGTTGGGATATTGCAGCGTTTAGTGGCCGAGCCTAGTTCTGTGCTTGTCCGGGGCCCCCACAAACACGTGGAGAGGGGTGGTGGAAGAAAGCCAAATCATTGATATCAAAATGGTATCTATGTCACCTTAAGTGCGGCCCAGTCATGGCAGTAACATAAGTAGGTGAGTCCCTGGATATTACTTCTTTAACAAAAAATTTGGGACTAGAGCTAAAAATAACATGGGAAGAGTAGGAATAGGTTCCTGAACCATGGAAAAGAAGAGCAGTTCAATATGTTTCAGTGGACTTTTTGTCCAAAAATAACACAACACACATGTGAAGTAAAACAATCATATCAAGTTAAGCTGTGCATGAGGAAACAAAAATGTCCAAGATCAGACAAGATCAGGTGCGTTCAGGGTGGTATGGCCTTAGGCTAAAACAGCCAGAATTGTTCTAGAGGATTAAGAAGCTACAGTGCTATATGTAATTTCTAATATACATTGTTATTGGAATAAGTGTAAGAAGGACAAGGAAGCTGCTTTTGGAGTTAACAAATTTTCATCATAATTTGGGGAAAACAAGGGGAAAAAATTGGAACCCTTTAGAGACAATGAGTACATATTTCATTATTTTTGTAACAATCTTTAATAATGCTTTTTACAAAAGGTTTAATTAGCAACATTTGCTTATTACTGCTAAAACATTGTTCACTGGGGAGGGCCATTTGGGTGATTTTTCTGTTTGTAAGGTTTTTGTAAAAAGAATGTTAAACAAAACTTTAAAAGGAGCCCATTAATAAGACATGACCAGTAAGTTGCTGCTAATGTAATAAGCAATGTGTAACACATTCCTCCCGCCAACCAAACGTTAATACATTGCTTTAAAAGGGCGGGGGAAGCATTCCAATCTCTGGGCAGTGGCTCCAGACACTTCACTTAGTTCTTCTTTGATGAACACTGGGCTGAATTTGCCAACTGTCTTTGCCACTGCCCACTACTACCCAGGCCAGCCTGCATCCACTGGGATGACCAGCAGTAACAGAGCAGAGAAGAATTTAGCAAAACAACTGCAAGTGCCTTTGTCTCCCTTATCCCAGAATGTTTCTGGATAATTATATATGTATTTTAAAAGACAATGAAAACATCCACCGTATTGGACTCTGGAGCAATCAGACGCTAGCCATTGGCCTTGTGCTAAGTCAGGTCATTGTATTTCAGAATTAGAATTCTTGAATGTCAATCTTTTAAACTGCCCCCTGCTTTACCAGGTAAAAATTGAGTAAAACACAAACCCCAGTGTGCTTGTTCTCAGATTCTGACTTTGGATGGGTTATATGCAAACCATGATATTATGAAAGGCACTGCCATTCAAAGTAGTGGTCCCTAGACTAGCACTGGCCCATCAACCATCAGTTTCTGGCCACTAGTGAATTTCCAGGAAAGGAAGAAAGAAATGTAGTGAAAGGATACTGATATCACTCTGGAAAAAAGACTGCTGAGTCCTCACATAAGATAGCTTTTCAAATACTGCCTTACCTACATGGTTTCCATGGATGCTTCAGGACATATAAGCCAAGTAGAAGATTGGCTCGGGTGGAGGACTCATCTCCTTTTTTGGCCTTATCCCCACAGATAATGAAGACTATGGCCAAGATCCTATTCATTTATTATTTTACTTATTAAACTATTTATATCCTGCCTTCTGTCTAAGGATCTCAGGGAAGTGTATGACAATATCAATGTGATGAATTTAAAACAATGTAAACAGTCAAAATGATTTCCAAAGGAGAGAAACTTAAAGAACTGATATTATAATGGACTTGAGACATAGGTCACCTGGTAGAATTTGAAAACTGGGAAAGAATTTGGAAAAAGAGAATTAAATATACAGACAGCCAGAATGTAAGAGAAAATGTTTATAAAATGCATTTATGGTATTTACCTTGTGTAAAACTAGCAAAGATGTATAAACATTGCAGTGATAAATGCTGGAAATGCAATAAAGAGAGAATAACATTTTTTCACCTATGGTGGAGTTCTCAAAAGGCTAAGAAGTACTGGAAAGCAACACATCTCCAGACAGAGAAAATTCTAAACATTAATTCTCAGATGAGACTGGAGATGTATTTGTTAAGCCTGTTCCAGTAAAATTCAGAGAGGAATTATGGAAAATTGTTATTTTATATGATAGTTACAGTGTGTATTAACTACGCAAAAGAATGCAAGAATCCAGACTCCCCCAAATGAAGATGGCTGGTTAATAAAGCTTTGTGATCTAGTGCAAATGGATAAATTAATTTAATAAATTAAATAAATAACAGGGAAACCTCTGGAAAATTTTCCTAAAAACTGGGATTCGTTAGTTACCCATCTAAAAGGCAGATGGGAGGGCATTTAGCGATAGCAAGCTTTAGAGACAGAGGAAATTAAAGAGTTGTGGTTTGAATGATATGGATTTTTTAAACTGAAGTCTGAAATAAAAAAAATTCTGTCACTGTTTATATATAGATTATAATGGTAAAATTATAAAGGATATCTAGTGAATATCTAACTTTAGGATATAATAGAATCAGAGTAATTATATGGTGTAAGATTAAAAATAATCTGAGTTTATATAAGGAAGAGAATATTAAACAAGGCCTGTGAGAAAGTTAATGAAATGAAAGTATGCATGAAGAATATAAATGTGTTATGAATGTTATTTCAGAATATATGTTGTTGTAGGCCTAAGTGTAAGTATGGGAATTTTTTGTAACTCGTTCAATTTGTCTTTTTTTTTAATTCTGTTAATAAACTTTAATTAAAAAAAGAAAAAAATATTTTCCAAAGGTTCAGAACAAATCAAACAATTCAACAAATTAAAAGAAGACAAATTAAAACCAGTTAAACTATGTGCTTGTGTAAAATCAAAGGTCCTACATTGCCAGGTATACCCTTAGAGTTCTGCATGCTATGGCTTTCCTGTTGCTACCCCCAGCACACACTATTTTGTTGTGGTAGCCTCCTCCCCTCATCATCCACTGAGGCCTCTGGAGGACTCTAGTAGATCTTGGTCTTTATCTGGCCATATGCTTCCCCCCCCACAATCTCCACCAGCAATGGAGAAGATCTAAATGTGGAGGAGGGGCTTTCACAGCAAAACAGTGACTGGCATCCTGTTACAGATATATACACACATAAGTTTCTCTCACGTATGCATATGTCTTTTTTTTGGTTGCTGCAGAGGTTAGTATCCCCTTCCTCCCTCCAAAGCCCCAAGGCCAGTCCCCAGCTTTCTGAAAAGCCTCTAGAGCAGAAGTGTCTCCCTGTAGCCAGATGCAAAATGATGACATCAGCCCTGGGATCTTCCAGGGTTCTCTGGAGGTTTTAGTGCTGCTGTAATCAGTTTGTGTCTGGCTGTGGGATTCAGCCAGACACTTCTGCAACTCTGCCTGTTTTCCTGAGAGAGAGAATAGCTGCACTACAGTAAATCAGTAAATCAGAGGGTGGTATGTAGACCTACTACACTGTGCTAGGGACTTCAAGATGTAGTCAATGCAATGCAGTCAATGCATACTGTGGGTACTTTGGACTTATTTGGACCTTGCAGAGAGAGGAAGGAGATACAAACCTCTGCAACAAGCAATGCAATGCAATGCAATGCAAGCATAAGGTGGACTGTTAGTGACAATGTGTCACTAACAGGATGCTGGCTTGTATTTCCATGAATATATCAGTGTGGTGACATTATTAGAATAGTGAACAGAGACTATAAAACATCTGAGGGGCTGGGAAACATTTTTGTCCTTCTTTAGACCTTGGTAGGCCACATCATCTGACCTTCCTGATGCTCCCAATATAGAATGCATTGTGCCAACAAAATGTAATTTTCCTGAATTGTGGCTGCTTGACATAGCAGTAACAGAATCACATTTTACTTCCTCTTTCAATAATATTGTGAGAAAGCCTGGGGGACTGTGGAAGAGCGGATGGATTTTCATTAACTCATTGACCTAGATCTAGTAAGCACATTAATATAGACCAAGTCTCTGCCAACATACTTAGACCATCACAAGGGTGGGTCTGAAGATTTGGGCCCTGTTTCTTCATCCCAGTTCCTTCCTGGTGCTATAGTAGTTGAGGAGGGGGGAGTTCTTGGTTCCAGCTCCAACCACCATCCACTACTCAACTGAAAGGTTGTGTCCAGTTGTGATCCAGATAGGGAAAAAGTATCCTCTGTTATCAGTGCAGCTTAGTCCTTGTCAGGTCAAGTGGAACTCCCCTAGGCTCCATATAAATTGCATTCCAATAGGCATTTCACTCCCATTAATTGCCTTTCACAATAGGCAGGTTGATAATATTTCAGTAGCAGTTTCTGAGACCTCTTGAGAAAATAAGATTGAGGCTACTATTAAACAGTAGCTATTATGATGTAGTGATTTGATCATTGGACTATGATCCTGGAGACTCACTCAGCCATGGAAATCCACTCAACTATGGAAACCTAGTGGGTGATCTCGGACACGTCACACACTCTCAGCCCCAGAAAACCCCATGATAGATTTGCCTTAGGGTCACCATAAGTTGGAAATCACTTGAAGGCACACAACAACAAATTACTGGTGAAGTGGTTTGAGTGTTAGAGACCAAGGTCCAAACTAACACTTAGCCATGGAAATCTACCTTAGAGGAAATCAATGCTGAACCTCCTTTGAATAAATTTTGCCAAGATAAACTAGGATGGGATCACTATAAGTTGGAGTTAACTTGAAGACACATAACAAGAACATTACTATTAAATAGCTGCATCCATTTGAAGCTTTTCTAATATCTCACTCCAGCTGACTCTGCAGTGTGCTTGCCACCAGCATGGGGATACTGGGAGTTTCAGGTTAAAAAGTAAATTTTCCAAACTGTGGCAAGGAGCATGGCCCACTTGCCTTGCTATAGCTAAGTATCTTATTTGCTTGTTTGTCTCTCTGTGATTTCTTTATCTTTTTCTTTGTTCTCGTTCTTCCTCCCCACAGGAAAAGACATATCTTTCTGGATAGGGAAAATATATTGTAGAGGCAACAAGACTGAGTGCATTGACAGCCAATGTGAAATCCAGAAAAACAATATAGAAAACGTATAGCTATTTTTGCATGACATGGGTGGGCTGAAACTGTGAAAGTGGTCACTCAGTGGAGCAGTGCCGGCACCTGCTAATGGAATGCTAGAAAAGCCCTAGTGGTACCACTGTGACACCAATAGGAACCTACAGTGACCAAACGTGCTACCTTCTAGGTGCAGAAAAGTGCAATCAGTATTACCAAAGCATTGGATTTATCACTCAGAAAACAGGGGAGAAACACTTTTCATTAAACGCTTTTGTCCATGAATGATATTTAAAAACAGACAGGCCATTTTCACAAATCTTTGCAAAAGGGGATGAAAACAAGGAGTTGACAGATAAGAGGAAGAGAGCACAGAATCATAAACTTCAGCACTGTATCTTCTCTGCACCAATCCCTGCATTGCACAAAGGTGGTATTTTAGAACCATGGGATCACAGAGCTGGGAGAGACCACAAGGGCTATCAAGTCCAACTTCCTGCTATGAAGGAATACACAATCAAAGCATTCCCAACAGATGACCATCCAGCCTCTGTTTAAAAGCCTTCCAAGGAAAGAGACTCCACCACATTCCAAGGCAGTGTATTCCATTGTCAAACTGCTCTTACAGTCAGGAATTTCTTCCTAAGTTTAGGTTGGATCTCTTTTCCTCAAGTTTGAATCCATTGCTCCATGTCCCCTAGTCTCTGAAGCAGCAGAAAACAAACTTACCCCATCTTTGTATGACATCCCTTCCAATATTTAAACATAGCTATCATGTCCTCTCTTAACTTTCTCTTCTCCAGGCTAAATGTACCCAGTTCCCTAAGCTACTCTTCACAGGGCATGGTTTCCAGGCCTTCTACCATTTTGGTCACTCTCTTCTGGACACGTTCCAGTTTGTCAATATCCTTCTTGAATTCTGGTGCCCAGAATGCCCCGTATTCCACAGTATTCCACAGTATTCCACGTGAGTTCTGACCAAAACAGATTTTAATTATTTTAATCACAGTCGAGCAGGAGATATTATGTTGGTATAGCTGTTGGCCCAGTAACTGCTTTTTAAGTGTCTAATAATAATAATAATAATAATAATAATAATAATAATAATAATAATAATAATAATATCCCGCCTCTCCCGACAGATCGAGGCGGTACTACAACAGTATATTGAATACATTAAAAGCAATTAAAACATAACCCATCCTCCCCACCCACCAACCCATCTAAAAACCCCTAAAACACATTAACTATTAAAAACTATTTTGCTGGGCAGGGTCTAATACAGACAGGCAATTTATGATACCACATTGCCTTGCAAATAGCTGCCAAATTTTGGTGCAACAATGTAGACCAGCAGAATTCCAGCATACCTAGGCTGATATAATTTTATTGTGCAACCATGAGTGGCATCTTACCCTGAATGTTGACCAGGGTGTGGGGGCTCACTGGTAGCTCCAGCATCAGGGATTCTACTGGTTCCATCCTCTGCCTCCCAATATTCATTGAGCATCTAGAAGAAATCTGAACATGAGAATTGCTTGTACGTAGGCTCCGAAACAGTTACAGGTAAAAACATACAGAAAGTGAACATGTTAAAACACAATTTATCATAACATTTTTTTTTAAAAAAAACTGAATTAAAGCAAACTTAAAAAACACATCATTTAAACATATTGACACAGGGAAGGCACAGTGTCAGTCATGGAATCACAGAATCATAGAGGTAGAAGGGACTAGAAGTCAGAACTCCTTACCATTCAGGAATAGACAAATAAAGCAATCCTAAGAGAAGGCCACCCAACCTCTCTTTAAAGATCTCCAGAGAAGAAAAATTCCACCACCTCCTGAGACTGTCTGTTCTACAGTGTTGACTTAAGACTTAATCAGTTAATTGCCTAACCTTTCATAGGAAATCATTCCAGAGCCTGGGATCAGCTACTAAATATGCTCAAGAGCAAGGCAGGATCAGGAAAAGGGATTCGCTCGAAGATTTCAGAACCTAGACGTATTTATATGGGAAAATACACTACTTCGGATGCCTCATAGCCAAACCAAATAGGCTTCATGTGTCATAAACAGCACTTTGAATTGTGCCTTGAAGCAGACTAGCAGCCAATGAAGCTACTGTTAGAAGCAATTTTGTGTTCCTTCAACCAGCCTCAACTACCACCTGGTCAACGAATTCTGAAATTTCTGCATACTTTTTAAAATGGGTCTGTCTAATCTGTATCCTTTATGAATGTTTGCAATTGCCTCACTGTTAGCCTCTTCAATGTGTTTGGGTAGTTGTAGCTGCCACAGTTTAATGAATCCAGTATGGGATTCTTCAGTAGTGGTCTTAACATTGCTGCCTTAACAGCAGAAGGTCCATGCCTGCAGACAAAGAAGTATCAACCACATTCCAGACTCACCCTACTGACTAGATTTATTAAACCAGGAGGGTACGTATTCACTCGCAATGCTATAAATACCTTGTTGGTGCCATGAGGATGAATCAACTGAAGTTAAGGCCATACAATAAAACTAGCCATGACAGCGGTTACTGCAATAGAATTTGCTATGACCATGCTTCATAATTAAACAACTTCAGTCATCTAAGTACTTAGAAAAAAAACACAATGGATTTCTGATAGATCTGGAGCTAACCCTTTCAAATCACAAGCTTCTGTACCTTTCTAAAGAATTCTGCTAGATGGTTACCTGTGGATGCCATGGAGCCAGTGGGGGAAAAAAAGCCTTTTTTTCAGTGCTCCCTCCCCACATACCAAATTGGATTATGCAGTCTAATTGGTGTTCAGTCAGCTTTAAAGTGAGATTTTTTTTCTACCTATATTCTAGGGCCCATTTACACTGCACAACCATAGACCTAAATCCCACTTCAACTGCCATGGCACTATCATATGGAATCCTGGGATTTATAGTTTGATGAGGGATTAGAACTCTTTGGCTGAAAATTCTAAACACCACTCTCTAAATTTCCAATACTAGGATTCTATGGGATGTTGCCATGGCTGTTAAAGTGAAATATTGAATGATAATTATGTAGAGTGAATGCGCCCCTGGTCTTCATCTGACTTGTTTCAGCGCCCATAAGTCCATGGAATACCAGCCAGCAAAGCTGGATCCACATGCTGGAAATGATATTCAAGAACATTGTTAATGGTCCATCGCACCTTGTTGTCCCATACTGAGGCCATTTCCATGTTCCACTCTTATATTGCTATTATTCCACTTTCAACATGTTATGGAATCTTGGGGTTTGCAGTTTATGGAGGAGCATTTAGAATTCTCACCCAGAGTGCTCTTTGGCCTCAGTAAATTACAAACCCTAGAATTCCACAGGATGTTGAGAGTGGAATGATAGCACTACAACTGTGTAGCATGGAAATGGTGTGAGGCAAAAATACTGACAGGACTTCTAGTGATATCCACCAGAAAAAACTTCAGATCATTCAGGAATGTCTCAGATCTTGTAATCCTCAGATTGTGGGGAAAAATAATTTTTATAGTTCTACTGAATGGAGAGACTGCTACCACAAGCCTGAACTTCACGGGGAAGTGATTTAACTAGAACAACAGGGTTTCTCTGGTTTTCTCTATAACTGGGCCACCAA
Source organism: Ctenosaura bakeri (assembly GCA_948474755.1). Lineage (NCBI taxonomy): Eukaryota > Metazoa > Chordata > Lepidosauria > Squamata > Iguanidae > Ctenosaura > Ctenosaura bakeri. Next base: position 110,539 of record CAOLHI010002231.1, read on the forward strand.
TCATACCATAAAGATCTACAATCCAGTTCAGTTTATCCTGCTATCTGAGTGTGAGAAAATCCCACAATCATCATGGAGAACACAGCATTCCAAACCAGTCCAGAAGTTTCCTTAATATGGATACTGAAGTCTCCCAAGATATAGTCCTGGGCTCCTGCAGCACCACATATGGGACAACCTCAGCTAGCCTGGTGAGGGAAGCCATGGGGCGGCACAGTTGGCCAGCAACAACTCTGTTTTCACTCTGTCACTCAACATTAGATGCAGGCCTTACAGTCCAGGTCCCATGAACATTTCCTGATAGAGATATCCTATGGATCATGGTATTTCCCATTCTTCTGCTTTGTCCTTGTATTTCATTAAGTACCTAGGTAAGAGCAGCTGAGCAAGATCAAGCTTACATGACTCATTCACATAGGCCCAAGCGATATATTAAGTTGGATCCCCACATGAATCCTCAATGAATATGGTCTTATTTCAAAGTGACTTAGCATTAAGTCCCAGTAGCACAGGGCTACAGGGCTCATGGGTGAAAGTGGCTGTTAGACCATGAAGAAGCATGAATCTTTTTTGTTTTTCTAAAGATATCCTTGATAATGGCTCATCATTTGCCGCCATCAGCTTGTAAGCATTTCACAATGTTTGCACGGAAAAAATACAGAACGAAAGAAAAATTGGTTTCATAAATGTGATGCAGACTTTTTAATAGATAACCCATGTAGAAGGTTAACACCTGGCTTCTGACAAATCCTACAGTTATGCCAGTGATATCACATGGGTACCTTGGATGGAATTTGACAACCCGATCTCCAGAAGCCTACTTAATTTTAGGAGGTGTGGAGATGAAGCTTCAAAAGGAGCAGAAAGATCAGCCAAACAACTTGGATTGTATATAATTATTCTGCCTGTCCGCTGGTCAGCCTTATGTTCTAATATGCAAATTAGATTGAGCTTGCAGATGTATAACCCAGGAAACATTCCAGATTTGTCTTTATGAAAATATGGCTTTCAGGAGCCTTGTGCTAGGCGGAACTACTTTGTCTAGAGAAACACAGCCAGCAGTGACTAAGAACATGTTTTGATGAAAATAAAGATCTTCTTCCATCTATGGGCAAGCTGCCTAGCTGAATATAGTTTTCAGATAAGAGATTTAAAAAATTAAAAAAAAAAAAAAGGAAAATCATGCTCTCCTCCATTGTATTCCAGCCTGTTCTGCAACAAGCTGTTGTGATATAAGCTGAGAGGGTTTCTGTAATCTATATCACTGTAAATGCATGCCTAGTGTTGAACATGGACATTTCTCAGGGTTCAGGATTAGATTAAAAAGCTAGTGGTAACAAAGTATTGGGTACCTCTTTTACACTGTGCACTCCATTGCTGAGTAGTAGAATTGACTGAAGCCAGGCCCCTTGAGGGCCCTGATTATCTGCTGCCATGCCATCTTACTTCACATACGCATGTCTGAAGAATTCAGTGTTTGTGAATTCCTATACGAAATGACACAGCCCACATTTTTTCCAAGTAAAATGAGGAGTGAACTTAGCAACCCACCAGATAGGGTACTCATCTAGATATTGTAAAACCAACCTCAGTAATTTAAATGTGCTCAGGGATTAACAATGCTGGATCAAACTGACCAAGGAGGGATAAAGAATGATGAATATTTATTATGAAAAACAGTACGCATTATTATCAGAGAATAATAGTATTGGGAAAATACTCTAATGAATATAATAATATAATGGAAGGAGAGTGCCAGCATAGTATAGTGTCTTGAGTGTCGAATTAGGACTGTGGAGCCCAGAGTTCAAATCCCTGCTTGGTGATCGAAACTCACTAGTTCACCTTGGGCAAGTCACACTCTCACAGTTTCAGAGAAGGGCAATGGCACTATTCGCCGAACAGATCTTCCCAAGAAACTCTGTGGTAGATTCACCTTAAGATCACCCTAAGTCTGAAATAACTTGAAGACACAACAACAACAACAACAACATATAATCAAGATGTAATAATGAATATTTGATATTCATTGTCTAGCCATGGATAAAGATATTTGCAGTAGTGAGGCTCATGTTATTTGGGCTGTAAAACCAGAAATCAGAAACAAATCAGACATATGCCTGCATAAATCAAGCAAGCGAGAAGAAACCAGGTCCCTTTCTCTGAGGAACCCACCTGAGTATTGGACTTAGGAACACTTAAGCCATTATTGATGCCCTGTTTGCTTCTCATTGAATAGACTATTAGGGAATTATTGAAAACTGCTGGACTGCTGTGTTCAGCTTTGTATCTGTGTAATGTTTGTGTATCTATGCAATGTTTGCAAGCTCTGAATAAAATACTTTGACTTTTGCTTTGACATTGTGTGACCTGTAAGTACCTATGCTGCAGGTTAGATGACCTGAAGTCCCTAATTTACACACATTTTTTTTTCAGTTATGTGTGTGAAACACTTTGTGCATCTAGAGTCCAAAATATGAAAATGTGGTATGGTGTGACTGTGGATTAAAATGTTGTCATTGTTGTTTCTGACTTATGGTGACCGAAGGTGAATCTATGATGGGGTTTTCTCGGCAGAATTTATTCAGAGGGGGGTTTGTGCTTGCCTTCCTCTGAAGATGCAAAAGTTGGTCTTGTCCAAGGTCACTCAGTGGGTTTCCATGGCAGGGCAGGGATTCAAATCCTGGTCTCCTAGAGTCCTAGACCAAAACTCAAACTATTATACCATGCTGGGTCTTGGGAAATATCTGTGCAAAAATGATGAGGATTTATACAATATAGGGGCAGGTAAAAAAATAATGTTCAGTTAGACAACGTGACAATATGTCAAGCACAGAAAAGCAAAAAATATCCAGATGGTTGGTTATAGGAGATGGCCAACAGAAACAACCCAAAACTACTGAGGGATTCCAAGGGAGCTCCAGTCTTTTTCTCCAGTAACAGTACTAGCTCTAGTTCCAGTTCTTCTCCTTTGGCACAAAGGTTTTGTGTAAATCTGGAAAGATTGTTTTAATCTTGGCATTTGTGTGTGAGAGCAGTTCAGAGACTACAAATAACAAAACTACTCCTGAAATAGAACAGTCTCAACCAGAACAGCCTAAATGATTATATGGCTAAGGGGTTGATCCTTGACTGAGGCAGGAAATCATTGCACAAAAGACTATATACCTACTGGTTTAAGAGCTGCATTAAGTCTCTGGGAGAGCAGGAGTCAAATCTGTACTCAGCCATAGAAACCTATTAGGCAAGTCACACCTTCTCAGCCTTAGAGAAAGGCATTGCCAAACCTCCTCTGAATAACCTTGCCAAGAAAACAGGAGGAGGAGGAGGAGGAGGAGGAGGAGGAAGGGATGGGTGAGCATCTAATTGTTTTTTAATACAATAATTTCTTTTCAAAGTTCACAAATATTTTCATAAATTAAATAAAATAAATAGATTTTTCAAAAATATTTTCATAAATTAAATTAGAGAACTTTTTAAAGAATTTGGAAGAAAGTAAAACCGGCAGATTGCCCTTGCCAAGGACAAATGCTTAACTCAAAGTCTGGCTTTAAATCTCTGTGTGCTTTTGTTCTGGTGAAATAGGGTTTAATCACTCTTGTTTTTCTTGACAGGTTCCTAGGTTACCATAGTAGGCAAGTACAACATGACTATCTCATACTGAGTATAGCTGTACCTATTGAATTTGACCATTCTGATACTGATGGTTGAAAAGTCTGATAAGTAAATTTCTTCATAAATTCAACAAAAGAGCTTGAGATTAAAAAAATATTGCATATCAGAGAAAATGAAACTGTCCTTTACGTCCATTCATAAGTACGATGAGGATTTAACTGTCTGTAGCTGGTCCCATAACAATTGCATCTACATACCGGTGACCAAGATGGAGATGTTCCCTAGAATTTCATGGGAGGGAAGTGAAGGGTTGCTGACAGAAGAGAAATTAAATAACCTACCTGCCTTCCATAAGTAGGGAGTTTCCATTGGATCACAGTCCCTTGCTGTTCACATCAATTTGAGTTTGGATTCAGCCCTGTGTCTATTTTTGTTTTGCAATTTGTATATATTTTAAATGAACATTGCAATGAAATGTTATGATACATCAGTTGTATTTCAGAACTGGTGTCAAGTAATTCTAACTTCCAAAATCTATTGAACAATTCAGATGAGGAAAACTGTGGAAGCTTCCCTGATGTGTTCCTAGGTGGCAACCCATTAGAACAAATCTGAATTGTTGTAGAATCAAGCTGATAACAGCCTAAATGTCCTAAAGGCACAACACCTCCCATCTGATCTTGGAAGTTAAGCAGGGTAAGGCTTGATTTGTTCTTGGAAATGGGACCACAAAAGAATACCAGGCGATCTAGACTATATTCAGAGGCAATGTCAAACCACCTCTGAGTATTCCTCGCCTAAGAAAGGTCTATGAAATTAATGAGTTTATTATAAGTTGACACCTCATAGGCAGAGAAATAAATTGAGTACAGCTTACCTTGAATAGTCTATCTCATTTTGATTCTTCCTGAACTCATAACCTCACACCATCAGTACACTGTTTCCCTCCCCACCAAGATAAAAAAATTATTCCATGGTGGACAGGATAGCAATTTCTAGAGGATTCTAACAATGATGGAAGAGGTGTTTTGGTATCTTCTTCTGTGGGATCCTCAAAGTATGATTTCTTGCCAAGGAATCATGGGATTTGTAACCTGATCAATGAATTCCTCACAGATTGGGAGAGATGCTGCATGCCATTTAATGCTTGATGTGTAGCCATCGGAGATCCTCCATCATCTGCTTTTCCATCCTCCTCCTTCAAAGTGAACATTTATTCAATGGTACCAACTATTGGAGGGATACTTTTACCACCTCCTCCATTTAATCCAACACTTGGAGCACTGAGCAGAGGCTATCTGACAAATGAGTTCATTGCTCAAGGAACATACATGCTTCCTGGATTAATCAAAAGGGGTGTAACTACAGGGGGGCAAAATTCTTATTGGGGGCACTAACTTCCAATAAGAATTCTCTTCCTTCCTGAAATGAAATTCTTTCAGTCTCCAACCTCCTAGCAATTTGGTAACTAGCATTTTCAGTCAAACATTTAGTAATAGAGTCTGGGCACCCAAAGAAAAGGAGCAGGCAAGGTGCCCAAGGGAATCTCAACACAGCAACTATGAGCTTTAGATGTGAATGATTTTCACTGTCTTATTCAGTGTCTCACTCAATCAGAACCACAGAATTCTTATATGAGGAGGCAATGTCCTCATTTTGCCCCTCTTCCATAGGGTGTAGTGGTTTGAGCATTGGACTATGGACTCCAGAGACCAGGGTTCAATTCCCCATTTGGCCATGGAAAGTCACCTGGTAATGTTGGGTGCATCACACAATCTCAGCCCCAGAAAACCTTGTGATAATTCACCTTAGGCTTGCCATAAGTTGGAAATGACTTGAAGGCACACAACAACAGCAAGCACAGCTGCACTCTTGCAAGACCATCTCTAGCTGGGAGAAAATTTCTTTTCCCAGAAACTACTGTTGTGTGCATGCTTCTCCTGCTTATGGTGGAGTTAATTCAATTTTACAAGAAAGGCGCAAAAACATTTAATAGATTTGGAAACTTCTGAAGAGAACTTTTTTAAGAAAAAAAAAGCTGGACAACACATTTTTGCACGTTTCTGTACAGGAAATAGAATGTACTTACAACAATATTATTATTTCTATAAAAAATCAATATAAAGGAAGATTGAGTCTTTCTGGGTAATTCTACTACACTCTAAACTGGTGTGAAAGAACTCAAACTGTATGTGTGATCAATATATGATACAGGCACAAAAAAGTTATTTTTCCTGACGGTGATAATGGCCCCCCACTGTTTTCACCAGTCTCCTTGCTCTTTGTTTAGCGTGTTGAGATAAGGATGAAGTGGCTTGCTTTGCTATGGTGAGTTTAGTGTCTATCAGCATTATGTTAGAGAAGAACTTTCTTGCTGCTTTAAAAAAATGAATTACATAGTTGGCCTATTGTTACACATATGTGTTCTTCTGTTTTCTTGTCCAGTATGAGATATTTTTAAGTTAAGGAGTATATTCTCTTATAATCAAGGGAAATTTGATGAGAACGGCATGTTGGTAGTAGGACCATACTGAGACCAAAATGGATGCAGTTTGCAACATTGCAAGACTGTATAACACTCTCTTTCTGTCTGTGTCCAAAATCTTCTTTGGCATTGACAGACCATTGGGTTTCCCCCAGTGTACATATTAAAGCATCCTGGGAAAGTGATGGTTACTGACTGGGAAAGAGCATCAGGGAGCTTTTCTATAATTCCATGCCCATGGGACAGTCCTGATTAAACCTCTGTCATCCCATCAATTGTTTTGAAAATATCCTAATTTCTCTCCCTTCTTCTCATTTTTCTGTTAGTCCTCAGCTTACTTCAGATTAAGAACTTAGTTCAAAGTGCAAAAGTAGTTTTCACTCCATTACTTCAGTAGGGGGAGAGGAGAGAAAGAGATGGATTCTTGCCCTTCACAGTAGTCTAAGGCAAAAGCAAACTGTTGCAGCCTCTCCTGGCTTGTGTGCTGTTCCTGATTACTAATATGTACCATACAGATTGTGCTCTGGTGTTGCTTGGCCACATGTCTTCTGGTTTTCACTTGTGATAATGCTGGAGGGTATGTGCTCCCTCTAGCCAACCAGTAGTTATTCCAGTTCACTGTGCACCAGTACCATCAGAAAGCTCTTGTGCAGTCAGAAAAGAAAAATTGTATAAGGAGGTACTGGATATTTCTTTGTGCAACATCTGGAATCATAGTCATGCTAATTTAACTCTCAGTTAAACCCACTATTCTATAGGTTTACTATCTAAGCAGAGCTTTAAAAAAATAAAGCATTACTTTGGATTACGTTGGAAAATGAAAGAATACTGAATATAGATGGAGCAGATCTTAGATCTGGTTGGCATGGTACAATAAAGCAATAATAGACAGAAATTTTTCCAACCATTTTCCAACCATTACATCAGAAGATCACCATTAGAAATCTGGAAGAAATGGAAAAAGAAAATATATTCCAGAATTCCATTATGGGTTTCTCTGCAGGAAACCTTATTTAGAAAATTGGATTACATATAAAAATATAATAATAAGGGATGGAAAGGAAGACCTATGAATAAAAACAAGAGAAGAATTAGCAAATGAAGGTTGGAATTGCCAGTGGTTCTCATATATACAAATGAAAATAAGGTTTAAAATGGACCTAAAAATGGAAGGTTTTGAGAAAAATATTCAATTAAACGAATTTGAAAAAATAATATTTGAGAAAAAAGAACATCATACATCTCATTTTTATAAATACATGCTAGATAGAGAACTGGAAACAGAAATAGTAAAAGACACAATGATCGCGTGGACACATGACATAGGCCATGAAATAATGCTGGAAAACTGGGGGAAAAGTTGGAGAGAGACTCAAAAATTTACTTTGGCACAAAGTCTGAAGAAAAACTACTTCAAAATTTTCTATAGGTGGTATTTGGACCCAGATAAGCTAAGTAAAATGTATAAGATGAAGGCAAAAGTCTGCTGGATGTGTAAAGAAGAATTTGGAACGTTTTATCACATGTGGTGGAGATGTCCGCTAACAAGGGAATATTGGAAAAAATTCATAAAACTGTGATGGAGATCCTACAAATAACCATTCCAATGTCACCAGAGATATTCCTATTAAATATGACTGATCAAATAGATAAAGTTTATAGCAAATACAAGGATACAATATTATATATGGTGACAGCAGCCAGAATAATATTTGCAAAACATTGGAAAAGAGAAAAAATACCTGAATTGGAGGAATGGCTGAATAAACTTCGAGAATTGGTAACTTATGATGCTTTAACAAGATTAATAAGAAGAGAAAAGAATAATAAGAAAATAAGAGAAATTGAAACAGTGAAAAAATTTATAGATAGTAACTGGACAAGACTATGTCAAGGGGAGGAAGAAGAACATAAAGAGAAGTAAAGACAGGAGATTAGCAAAATAGATTAAATAAATCAAAAAGATATCAATATTTCAGCAAGTAAACAATGATATGGTCAATAGAGCAAGTAATAGAAAAGGGAACCTTAGATAGCTAACCAAGAGGAAATAGGAAGTTAACTGGAGAAGATAAGAAATGGAATAGGATCAGAGTAATAATTTTAAAATAAAAAAGGTTGATATTATACACTATATAATAAGAATACGAATATAGAAATATTAATAAACATATGACAATAATAGTATAAGAAATAAATGTGAAAAAGGAAAATAAGAACTTAAGAATGTATGGATTTAATTATCTATACAGTGAGATGTTAATTTACATCATACAAAAGAATGTTTTATATATTGTAAACATTAATATGTCTTATGAACTTATGCTTTTATCTTATGCTTGTAAGAATGAAAATTTTTAATAAAAAAAAATAAAGCAGTCAGCATAAAATTACTTTGCTTGCCTTTTGGGTGGGGCTAATAACCATAGATTATTCTACTTCTCTGTTTCGCATGCTGCGTATGTACCGCTAGTTTAATGGATCAAATATATTTTTCTTATAGCTCATATTCGTATATCTTAAAGTAGTCCATTTTGGAGGATTGATAAGTCTTTATACAGTGTGAGGTTAGTAGTATGGTCTAACTCTAATTAAGAAAATGTGGATTTTGGGGTGTGTGTATTCCTGTATGTCTAATATTGTTGTTGTTGTGTGTCTTCAAGGCATTTCTGACTTATGGCAACCTTAAGGTAACTCTACCATGGGGTTTTCTGGTGCTGAGAGTATGCAATAAGGCCACCACTGAGGCAAAATGGTTTGTCTAAATTCATAAAGAGGCGGTTTTTCCCAGCCCTTAAAGTGCATTTTCGTAGTCAAGGTAGCTTTTGCGACATATGTAACCATGAAGTTATTCATCTTACAGCTTGGCCCCTTTTCCACTCCAAAGGATAATGTATCATCCAGAATAGACAATGGGACATGAAAAGATGGAACTATTGTGCCTTCCTCGTGGATCACTTTGAGCCACTGACTTTGAAAATGCCACTTAATGAATTCAGGTTCTTTAAGGATATTACAGATGACTACGGTTTAAAAAAGGAAAAAGACTATGGTTTAAAAAAAAAAGAAAAGAAGAGAAGAGAAAAGAAAAGAAATAAAACTACGGTGATAAAATAGACTACTTAAGAGGAAGGAAAAATAAAGGATATGGAACTTTGCAAACATATATCCTTTCTTTTTCCTTCCTCTTAAGTAGTCTATTTTATCACCGTAGTTTTACATATACATATACATACATTTACACAGTTTTACATAGCAAACATACCTTGTCATTAAAGACAGAAAAAAACTACACTTTTCAAATAATAGGAAAACGTGTTTGGGCGGCTGTGATACTAATACCTCTGCTACAGTGTGATAGTGGTTCATAACCTTTTATGAAGTAGAATAACAGTCAGAATAATTAAACACTAACTGCACATATATATTGCACCAGGATGGGGCAATTTTAAAAGTACTTAACATTGGTCTTCCTTGTCTAGAAGCATTCATATGTCTGTGATTGGCCACATCATGTAGCCCTGGCCTGACACATGGGGATTCCATTTTCTTGTATAGGCTGTGTAGCACTCCACCTCTGTAAGAGGAAACACCTTTCTTGCTATGTGGATTTACATTTACACATGTTTATGCTACTGATGCAGGAATATTAGGATCTTCTGTAGATGTGTTGCATAAACATGACACAAAGTTAAAAAAAATAGATCACTAAGAAAGATGAAAGCTAACTTTAATACATTCATGTTTTATTGTATCAAAAATCTTTCCAAAAGGAAATTCATTGTTTAATATACAGTCCCTAGCAATGGCCAGCAGACTGTTTCTAAGAATAGTGGTACAGAAAGAACTTGGAGGTGGTAGTTTTGGTTCAGAAGAGAAAGCATGGGGGCACTAGGGAAAAGAATGAGGATTACCTGGTGGCCTAATAGTATGGAAAACCGCAAGTTTCAATTGTGCAAGGTGGCTACATGCAGAATGGAATGGGTAAATTTTGAGAAATAACAGAAACAAGGAAGGAAGGAAGGAGGAATTTTTTTGGCTAGTCAAAAAATGCTTGAAGAAATAGGGTGAGAAATGGCTGTCTAGGTTTCTGGGGATGCAATTGTTCACTAATTTTGTTTTTGAAGGAAGCAATGAATAATTTTAGTAATCTTCTCTGAGAAACTCTTTGAAAACTGCAGTCTTCAAAGATTCTTTATAGTTTGAGACTTCTCTACAAAATTTGCATGCAGTTATTTTTGCAGGAAAAAAGAGCTTTTTATGCAAGTAAAACAGGATTTTCCACACATAAAACTATTTCTGCATAGAAATATTGTTTTCTGTACAAAATGTTTCCTGTGTGCAAAATGCCAATTTCTGTGCAAATCTGCCCTATCTGAATTTTGTGTAGACAAAGGCCTGAATTGTAAAAATTATGTCAATCCAGAATTTTTCTCATCAAGTTTCCCAAAACATTCTAGAAATATGTTTTCCAACCATTTTTTGACTATTCTTCACATGACTGTTCTGAATACATGCATAATAAACAAGTGAAGCTTCCGTCTGCATGGGATAGAAAGAGCCATTCTTACAGTATTCTTTAATACCATACAAAGTGATCCAGGGTCCGAGGGAGCTGCTTATGTTCACAACAGAAGTGGCCAGTAGCAATGAAATGGTTGTCCAAGCATAACAATAGAAACTTCAAAAGGCGTGCAGATCTACCTGGATACACAACAAGGTGGTGCAAGTAGAGAGGTAAATACTAATAGTGGAAACGTAGGTGCTGAAGTTGGTAATGGAGAATGGACAGCTTAGTAGAAGAACTTTGTGACATTCTTTGAGTTACTCAGCAGAGAGTCTTGGGCCCTTTTCGCATGCCCCTTGAGCATTGCGTGAATGGGAGCATCGGTCCGTATGATGCACTTCCACTCAGGCGATGCTCAGGTGGCTAAAGTGGGCGCGTGCACATTTTCTTATTTTCGGCTCTAAGCAGAAAATACTGCACGGTCGTGCAATACTCATGGTGCCCTCACGCATTTACCTGCGTGCGGTGTGTCAGTGAGCCGGGGTGGTCACCCTTCCTTCCCCCAGTGCAGCCTACAAGTCCCAGACTGTGCTGTGAAAGGAAGGGGCGGGGCGCTAGCGCGACAGTCGCGCAACTGGCAAGCCGATGCAGGAGGCAGAAGGGCTGCCGTGAGCGGCTCGTGCAAACAGCTGCTCGCATGAGCGCTGCTCCCCACTGCTGCGACAAAGGTAAGGTGCGAAAAGGGCCTTGGTGTGTAAGTTTCCATGGAAAGTCTGCTCAGTGTATTTAAAGGTATCTGGACTTAGGACAATTATGACGTTTTGTCAAAGAGACAATGACTTTTCATGTATGGAATACTTAAGCAAAGAGTTTAATAGCTTTATTTAATGAATAAACAGAAGCCTTCCTTGGGGTCCTTTCTCCTGAAATGAGTTTGGATTAGATGGTTCAGCATAATGGAACAAATAAGTAGCAGTTTCAGGAATAAAAGAGAGAAAAGATCCCAAAAATGATATCCAGGTATCGGAACTTATTGATCTACTTGGAGGTGTGGACACTTTAGGACTGAATGATGTTTTCACCCAAGACTTTAGACTGGTGGATCATAGGTTATCTTCTGGGTCTCTTGACTAGGGTGGGAACTAGAGAACAGGAGGTCACCTACATTTATCCAGGAAGCCCATTGTTTTCCTATCAATAGGAGGTAATTCTTATTGACAGAATTGCAGTAGAGAACATGCTGGTTATGAACTGCAATTATACTATAAACAGTCAATTAGCATGCTATCTTCAGGATCCTTTCACTTCTAGCTGCCAAAAAATGCTTTCCATGCAACCTTTCCCAGAATAAAACGTATTAGACAAAATGCTAGGAGGTCCAACTAAAAATTTATCCAGAAGTCTATCAGCAGAGATTTTCAGTATCACATTTATATGTGCAGATTTCCCATGCCTTTACAGGTTCTAGAAGCCTGTTATATAAAGGCCAGTAAAAGAATTTTAATAGATCCTATTCCTATACACAGATGTATAAGATGATACAGAAAACAATTCTAAGTGTTTCTGCTTAATGAATATAAGGACCAGACTGTTTTAAGTACAAGACATTTGTTTTCCTTTCTGATTTAAGCATCCTCTAGCAGAATTGCTGTCATGCTTAAGAAGGATAAATATAATCAAGACAAAAACCACTTGCATTTTTGGAGACTGTCACCAGAGGGCATTTATATACCAACTGTGAAGGCATCTTTTCCTCATAAGTTCTGCAGAAACATTAAGATGAATGTTTGGCTACCCTATAGGAATATTTTAAAACCATGACAGTTTTCTTTAAATATATATATCAATTAAAAATAGGAACTTATCTTAGAGGCAAATATATTTAGAAATAATGGATCACAATAGACAAGATGACTCATAGCTTTCTTGACTGAAAGTGTTGTAAATGTTCTGAAAATAAGATAATAAAATAAATATTTGTATGCATCATTTCTTCAGAATATTAATGCAATTCTGGAACAACATGCACATTTTTTTTAAAAAAACTGCTTGCTCTTGAAGAGAGAGAAAGAAACAAGCCAACCTATTTGGATGACTTAGACGAAACCATTAGGATTTTATCTATGATGTGTATCAAGTCTGTAAGGCTGGAGAAGAAGCACCTCAAACATGCTAAATGTAGACAATTTGCTTTACTCTTTCTTTTATTTCTATGTCAATATGGGTGATACTCAACAAGGAGTAAGTAGATTTCCAGTTGGGCAACAGAATCTTCTCCAAATCTCCTCCCACTCACTCATTCACCCACCCTTGTGCCTCCTCTCCAAGCTGCTCTGGAGGTTCCTATCCCATCAGACCCTAATGGGATGCCACCCATTGTCACTGCTGCATATATTGGGTTGGATCAGGTGGCAGCTGGTGGCTGCCAGTTCAGTGGAGCAATGAATCTGCTCTGGGTTTCAGTCTGAAATTTACAGGCAGTATCCCAGTTAGGACCTTGGATAGCTAACATGTGAAACAGGTCCTTTTCTATAGTGGCATTCAGACTCAGGAACTCCATGATGAAGGAAGTTTGGTTGTCTCACACTTCTGCATTCTTCTATTGTCATTTGATGACCTTTCTGATTCAATAGGCCTTTAATTTTCTTCCTGGTTAGATTAGTCTGATTTTCTGCATCTTGATAGCTTTTATTCCTTTTTCTTGCTGTTTTGATTTTTGTTTTTGAAAAACTATTGTTTTGAAATGATTATTGGTTTTCAATCCCTGCAATTTTCACATATGTTCACTAAAAAGTTAATTCTGTCCTATATCTGCATGAATCTGCATTTTTTAAAAAAAAATATGCATGAGGCACATTGTCTTAATAGTACTCTTTTAAATTGATATCTTTATGCATTGTATTATTTTTAGCTTGCAACTGCATGGAGGAATTGCAGAAACCAACAGATAACTATGCTTTGATCCTAATAGGCTGGGAATCTCAGATGAAGATGATTTGTATCAAAATTAAGAAAGACAGGGCTCCTAAGCATCTTTAGTTCTCCTGTATTTGTACTGCATAAAGAATGTTATAGGACATGGGATATACATTTTAATCTATAATGACAGAAACAGTCTGTTGTATTTACATGCAGGTATATGTGTACTTGTCTCTGCCATAGTCCCAAACTGTAAACCCTAGACTCTTGGACCTTGACATACTGAGGGTATGCTAGGGCTGTGCATGTAGTAATTTTAGATAACTAAAACCTGTACAATGACTAAACTAGCATTTTTAGTCACCATGCAGGAGACTTCCCCTAACCACTAGAGATGCAGCTGGAGAAAGACTTGGGATATTGTTTCTTCACAGGGCCTATAAGCAACTCCATTTGTTGCTTCCCTCTTAAAGGCCTCTGGACTTTTCAAACAGTCAGAAGACAGGCAGACACACACAGAGAAGTTTCTGCTTCCCAAAAAGTTGGCAGGGGAAGAGACTGAGGAGAGAAAGGATTTACCATATAGTGGGGAGTAAGGGCCCCATCATACTACACTCTGTATTTGACTTTAACTGCCATGGCAACTTTCTGTGGAAATCTAGGGTTTGTAGTTTAGTGAGGTCCAAGAGCTCTCTGGTTGAGAATTCTAAATGCCCCTCCCTAAACTGCAGATCCCATGATTCCATACAATGTTGTCATGGCAGTTAAAGTGAAATATAGCACCATAACAGTGTAGTGTGATATGACCCTTAGACCAGCAACAAAGAGGAAGTGGTAGCAGGGAGAGAACAGGGCAAAGCTGAAAGGACTATGAGGACTACCATCTATATCCAAGTGCTAGAGCAGACCCATTGAATTTAATGTCGATGACAACTTAATACATAAATTCCATTGGTTTAACTTGTCACTGGCAGCTGATTCAATGGGTTTGCTCTAGCAACGGGTAAGCCAAAAGGTTTTGTAAACTTTGAGAAATTGATAATACTGTTGGTGTAAAATAAAGCTGCACTGAGGAAAAGAAAGAATGACTCTATGGTGGTCACATATCAGAAACCAATGACAAGAAGAAATAAGTGTATGGACTGTTCACAGATGTTGTGCTTCGTTCCTCCCTTACTCTTTTGTCCAAGCCACAGGACAAGGTGGAGGTATTTTAATATGGCTGCTTAGGTCAAAGTCACAAGTCTTACCAAACCAAACTGAGTTTGGCCCATGTACCTGGGAGACCTTTGGTCTGCGGAGGCACAGTCACCATGGATTGACCACTGCCCACCAGACCAAGGAGGGTTATTACCTTTCATTGCTCTAATCCTCCATCTGCATCAATTAATCAAATGATATATAATCAATTTTTTTTTTACTCCAGTTACTTGTTCTAGCTTTGTTTTATAAACTATTTGGTGAGGCACTGATCAGGTTAAGACATCATCCAATAAGCTTCATGGCGGAATGGGGATATGAATAATCATCTCTTCAATCTTGCTTAAACATGCAAAGTATTATACCTCCCTGGTTTAGATTTTTACATTTTTATTGGTAGCTGGCCAGAATGCTGTTGGGATCTTACATCTTTGTAAATGGACTTATGTCAATGGGAATTAGAACAGGGCAGTTCCTGTAATGTCTGTATCCATCAGAGGGCTGCTGCTATGTTAATAAGTAGCAAAGCCAGCAAAGTGATTGATGTGGAGTGGGGTCAATGCATGACAGGGCTGATACACAATGGATTGCACTTTGCATTGGTTCCAATGGGAACCGTATCTGTCCCAGTACATATCACATCAGTTCTGATATCTGTCAGACACATCGTGCACTCTTGTAAGTACCTTGTTACACATCTTTACAATTCAGTAAAGAGGTTTCTTCATGTTTCTGCTACTTAGTTAGGAATATGTAAAGGTACCCAATGGAATGGATCATATAAGATTCTGGCAAATATCTTTAAACATCTGGAGAGTTGTCATATGGGAAACGGAATGAGCTTGTTTGCTGCTGCTCCTTGGGGCTGGACCTGAGCCAATGGATTCCAGTTACAAGAAAATGTGATTCCTAAAACACATTAAGGAGAATTTTCTGAGCTGCTCAACAGTGGAACACACTATCAGAAGATGGTAGACTTTCTTTTATTCTAAATTTTAAGCATTGGTTGGCTTACTACCTGTCAAGAGCACCTTAGCTGTCCCTCCTCACATTTGCAGGGGGTTGGAGTAGACCCCTGAGGCTATTTCAAAACCTATGATTCTATGATTCCATGCATTTTGTTTATTTCTTCAAAAACTGATAGCAAACCAAGCCAACTTCAATAAGGCAATTTAAATCTAGATTTGTTTTCTCAAAGCATAGTTAAGATTAACTGTGATTTGTCCAGAGCTGGACATAATGATAAACCATGATGAATTGGAAATGAAAACAAGGACAGTTCAGTGCCTGCTGTGACTGTGCCAAAGAAGAGTGAAGAGGGGATAACCCACAAGCCATGGGTTTATTACTATAACGAAGATCTGGGAAGCCATCAGTCCCAGTCAAGTTCATCAGTATTTGAAGGATCAAAGATTCTTCACCCCTGCTGCAGTGTTACATCATAATACATACACATTATGTTTAAAACAGATCACCATCTTCTCCAAGGAAACTCTTCTCTTAAAGGTTTTGTTGTAATTTATACAAGTCATTTATTTACTTTTGTTTTGTTACCCACTCCCAGCTGGATTTTGAATAATACATTGGTTCCTTATTGTATTGCAATGCAAGATTTTTGTTGTTGTTTTTAAAAATCTATTCCATTTAGGGATGTGCTACTTTTGTGGATAAATAACAGATTTGAAGCATATAGTAAACTTCTTTCCATGTTGATTGCATTACAGATTATGTTGGCTGTATATATCAGCAAATAAGCTACACTTATCTTGAACAGGCAATCCTTGTTATACATGCCTAGTGATGAACATAAGGAGAAAAATCTTCAGGACGGCTTTTGGCTAGGTGTAGAACACTGCATAATCTAACATTTCAGATCTGGCTATGGACCAATTCTGTTAGTCAAGAACAAGTGAGACCAACTCTGTATCATTCCATGAGATACACTGGTACCATTTGGGTGGGTAGGGACTATATTTTTGAATCTGACTATATTTCAGAAGCATCTATTAAAGATGGAAGAACTGATCTGTTCCAGTTTTATTAATCTGAGTTTTCTTAAAAAAGCTCTGAATGAAAATTTATATACCTTTCTCCTCATATATTCATTTTGCAACAGAACTCTGCCTAACATGTACATTTTGTAAGCCATTTCCTCCTAAAATTAATAACTTTGCACATCGTTTGTAACATGCCTTTGATAGATACTTTCCCCTAATTTATACATAATTTTTGACTGGAGAATTGACTAGCAAAATTCAGCTGAAGGAGATTGCATTTTGGTTCACCTATTGTTTTGGGAAGCACAGATTTGGTATATGTACTTTAACCTGAATGGACTTTTCTCTACCCCTGCCTGGTTCATTTAATTGAAACAAGACCTTGTCAAAATTCAAACATTTCTTCATAAATTCTACTGAAAGCATTTGTGATTTTTTTTTAAAAAAAATATATGTTAGTGAAACTGAAACTGCCATACTTTGTACATCCCTACGCAAGACTGCATTCAGCTATCTGGAATGTCATTGCTACTCTCAGTACTTTTGTAGCAACTCCCTCATGAGTATTTTGTAAACTATTGCCCTTGAATATTTTTGAAACATTCCAGAGAGAGAGAGAGAGATACAAGCTTACCTATCATTTTCTGAAAGAAGAAAGTCTCTAGACACATTATTAAGCCATTATTAATTAATAGACTCTAACTGGAAAGCAGACAATGTTTTGCCACATAAAGGCAAAATGAGTGGTCCAGCAATTTTTCTTCATTTTTGCCCATCACAAATAAGCAGTGAATTGTGGGGGGAGTTAGAGAAATCACAGTGCTAGTCTTTATCCCTATTCTGTTCACATTCATTGTGATGGTTTGCATAGACAAATTTGCTTTTTCAGGATTTTCAATCTTGTGAAGATCTCATGAAGAAAGTCTGAAATGCCTACAATCAGTTTTCTGCTTGTGGGCTCTGTGAAGACTTTCAAAATGAATGGCCACAGGTCAGGAGAATGGACGGGCACTAGGATTCTTCTCTTTATCCCACTGTGCATGTAAGAAATTGCAATAATGTCAAGCTTTTGCTTTAATCTTATGGAATAGATCTTGTTGCTGTTAATTAAACATAGCATGCATGAATCAGGAGGATGAAGAAACAGCTCATATCTTTTGCTAATATGTATCATGATAATATCTGTAATGATTGATGATTAGCAGAGAATCCTCTAGATAATTTTGACCTAATGATGCAGGAGGAAACAAGTTGCTTGATAGATTTACTTTGTGGGAAATTAAAAAAAAAAGTGAAATGAACATTTGTAAATGAAACCAAACCAGCATGACAACTATAGCAGTTTGTCCAACATCTGAAAACCTGGCAAACTTCCAAAAGTTCCAAATTCAGATTTGTGTCAGATTCCTAATTTTGTGGAATCAATGTGTAGTATTATCTTATCAAGTTCAGTCCATTGTAGAAGTAATGAGGCTGATTCCCTAGTGCCAGCATTAGAAAGACACATAAATGTAATAGACATGTATACATATTTACGCATAAAGCTCATTTTGCCAACAGGTAGATGTCTGCATGAATTAATTATAATAGCCCACAATACCCACAGTGTGGTTTAGCTGTATTTAGCCCCCTCCATTCTCATTCTCTCCTCTCTCTTACACAAAATGCAAATATGTTTTTGTGAAAATGCACCATATGGTTTCTGATTTATTAATATGCATCTCGTTGAAAGTGTTTTCTTATCTGTTCTTTGGACACCATGACCCAAAGCATCACCTTCAAAGGCTAGACAAGGACAGCAGCCAATTAATTTTAAAGAATACAAGAAGATTGTAAAATATGACAGCAGTATCAAAAAAAGCAGAACACTAACAGCCAAGGTATAAATACTGAAATGTTTTTATCAAATGTAGGGTCCAGTTGAAAAAAAAAAGAGACCAATAATATGCAACATTTATTATTACAGTATCATTCATGATGAAGAGATAGTTGTAAATACTGGAAGTAAAATTCAATTACATCCACAGTGAGATCACCACTACATAAACAGAATTAATTTCAGAATTTTAAATTCCAGACATACTATACTTCTTATTGTTTCTAGACTGCAGAAATTTTGGACAATTTATTTTCATAAATACAAACATATTTTCTAACTTTATTTTATTCATTTTTAATGCACATCTTCAGTTTTGAGACATACTTTTGAAATTCTTCACTGTCTCCTTAGCTTTTAGCTATCCTAAATAATCTAATGTTGTCAGCAAATATGGCTACCTTATGGCTTGCTATTACGTAAAAATTCAGATTAAATATGAGATGCTTGTGAAGTACTGATCCTAATGTCAAAGTGTTTTTCCTCCACCTGTTTTCTTTCAGAGAACTTTATGTTCAGCCAATGTACAAGGAGAGGGAAATGTTCGATTGGGGGTTATATTCTAGGGTTGTTTTGCACTGGTTGAAAACTTTGGCATGACCCAAAGCAAGTTCCTCCATTTTGATTATTCCCATTATGCTGCAGTGCCCCTGATTTTTGTGGACCATGATGCAAAATAGATGCCATTCCTGCTGCCAATGTCCATAATTTCCATTTCCATTTCCATTGTATGGCTTCTTAAAAGTATGTACCAATGAGTTCAGCCAGATTTCTTTCAAATGAATGCGTACAAGATTGCACCTTCAGCTGTATCGTTCTAAGCTCTGTAATATATTTTTCAAGATGAGATCTGTTCTAGCTAGGAACTATACCCAGTCTTTGATATGGGTTTGCTGTTCCATTTTTCTCTGTGTAAAGATATAATTATGCTATAATACTTTATACTTTTTTCTCCAAGCCCTTTTGTTATGGTTTCTTGATAACATAACATAAATCCTTTTTCTGAAGAAAAGAAATGTTCTCTGCAATTTTTAACCCCAAATCTCACCCTGTTTATTTTGAGTGATCATATGCTTCTTGCTTAGATTATTGGTATTGCTTTAACTTCAGTTTATGCGTTGTGGCATCCTGAATATTATTACAAAAAAGCCCTGAAAGCCACAATTCTATAAAACTTGGGACTAAGTTCCACTGTTCTCAGCATAGCTTACTTCTGTAAAAACTGTATACCTTGGATGCATATCTGAGGTAAATCTCATTAAGTTGTGAATCCCACTCCTACGTAGATGCATAAGATTGCAGTCTTGGAAATGATCCTTTCTAACTACTCCCTTACAGTCCAAGTTATATCTATCAGATGTTATTTACATCTGTGTATAAGACTTTTCAGCTGTCCTTTTAATTTGTCCCTGATGAAATTTAATCAAAACTTGATGTTTCATTATTAATTCATCATTTTCATTTTGCTGGAGATATGGGATAGATATAAGACCAGAATTCACCCAAGAACATTTTCAACTGTTGCTGTTGTTTATGATCTAGATTTAAATTATGAAAGATATTTAGAAGATTTTGATTGTAAAAACAAAATCAACTCATTGACAGGATAATTCCTTTATTAATAACCAAAATGTTACAAAATAGTTAGCAAACTTGCAGAACTCTTGGCTAAAATAATAAAGGTAGGCATTTTTCAGAAATACAGAACATGCTAACATAGTTTCAGAATTACTTGTTTCTAGTTCATAAGACTATATACACAAAAGGCAGAGTTGTGGTTCTTGTGTGGAAAGGGGACATCTTTCAAGTTAAGAGAACCATTCCTCCAGTGACACTTGGATCCTGGCACTATGTTCAGTGTATATTAATCCACTGGTTTTATCAATAGTGCTTGCACGTACTTGGTTACAAGAAAAAAAGTTACTTGAATTTAATTCCTTTTTTTGCAATGAAGACATAGCTAAATTGCATTATGACAGTGAGATATAATGTCATCAACTGAAGTTTCTATGACATCTTTAGGCGCAGTCCCATCTAGTGCATAGTAATACAATAGCCATCAAGCTGCAAAGTTATTGAGAAATAGACTGCACGCTATGCTATACTCAAAGATAACTATGGGGACTTAATCCAGATTAGAACTATAACATACAGGCTGAGGAGGTATAAATTTTCCCTCCCCAGACACAACTCTCCACAGACTACTGTCCCCCAGTTATTTTCCTCCTTCAGCCAAAGGACAAGATGACATTCATCTCTATTCTACATATAGAATCTGCTTCCATTCTATATAGACTAGCAGCTGAATCTTCCTTCAACTTTTCAGTGGGAACACGTCCACCATACCTGAGAGCAGCAGACTGGCATGCATGTAGATGAGTGCACGTGCACGCGCGCACACACACACACAGCAGCAGCAAGGGCTTGTTTGTCCAGAAGAGGCATAGATTGGCTGCCAACTGGCAGCTGCTTCTTCTTTGGCATCTAAGAGTGTGTCTGAGTCAAAAATGTTGAGGGGAAATGCCTGAGTAGAATGCAGGTGGTCAGGATAGTTAAATGGAATGTAGGTGAGGCACAATACTTGTAAAGAGATTGTGGAAAAGGTTTCATATCTTCCACTAGGAGGAAAATGTGCACACAGGGAGGGGCAAATGCAGTATGTTGAGATCAGTGGCCATTCCACATCTGCTTTTCACAAGGGGCATCAAAGACATGATTTGGCTAGCTAAGCTGCTATGCCTCCTCCCCACATAGTTACACTATAGGCCTGTCTTAGCAAGGCAGGATCCAAGAAGAGTCCCAAGTTCTCTCAGGTAACTCCTCTAATTCTTGTGGTTCTGAAGCCTAAATCAGGAGTGGGAATCTTGCAGCCTTCCAGCTTTTGCAACGCTACAGCTCCCAGCAGCCCTAGTAGTAGAGTTCATGGAGAGGAATGCTATGATTTACAGTCCAAAATAATCTGGAAGGCCACTTCTCATGACTGTCCTAAAACTGATAAATCAATCTTCATGCAAATCCCCTTGCTTGGTATACTCCAGTTGGGACCATTGATTGGATTTACACCATAGTATCTAAACTTTGTCTATATTCATTCTCATTCATTCCATTTGAGATTCCAGACAGATGTTCAGGAATCCAATTGCTACACCTGGATTTTGATCCTTTCAAAGCATCAAAAGGTTTCCTTGTAGAACAAAAATAATCCCTGCATAGATAGCAAAAGAACATACAAATATGAGTTAAATATGATAGTGTTTCATCCAGAGAGAAAAATTCAGAACGATGCCCCCCACGCATTGGAAGAGCTGCCAATTTTGTCTCTTCCAAAAAGTAAGGGCAGGAAATCAAGTACATCACTCTGCCTTGTGCCAAGCAACCATCCATGAAAATGTCACCTTTATGCAAGTGGAACACAAAGCGGGTAGATTTTACCCTTTAAATGTGGAGAGAAAAAATCCCGCTGAAAATAAACAAAATGTTTTTTCCCTGCTAATTAAAACATGATTCAATAAATATTTTCAAAGTTTTAAAAAAATAATGTTCCACTCAAGCTGAGCACCAGGCTTCTGGGTTCCAGCCAAGATAGATTCTTTCTAGCTTAGTTACAAACAACTGATGAGAGGGGTAAAAAACAGAAATACAAATACAACCTCAACAATAATTGAAACAGAATGGCAGAGTTTTGTCCCCCTCCTTTTTTTTTCCTCTGGTGAAATAACATGATAACTATAAGAAAAGGAAATGATTTACTGACTGGTGTGGTCTCATTGTTTATTAAATTAGCAAGATGGTTTATTACAGAGTCAGAGAAGAACAAAAGGTCTTGGAGTGCAACCTTTGTCAAGGAAAAACATTAGAAGGAACTTCCTGGTGGTAGGAACTGTTTGACAGTACAATAGACTACCATAGCATTTGGTGAACTTTTCTTGATTGGAGGATTTTTAAACAGAGGATGGGTGGCCACCCTTCTCTTCCATAAGTGTTGGACTACCACTTCCATCAACCCCAGTGTGCACATACTGTCTGGGGATTACAGTCTGAGCCATCTGGTGGGTGCCAAAGGGGGTGGCCTGGCCCAGAATCTCCACTTTCAGGTGTCAAATGCCGGAGGATATGTGTATTGTATTAAGCAACCTAGAGGAAGAGAGATAAATGTTACTATAGTTGTGCAGAATGAGTTGTTCTTTTAGAGGATCCAGGTGTAGAAGGGAGAGAAAAAAAGGGAGGGAGTTAGAAATGAAGCGGAATTAATAAATGTTAGTTGTTATATCAGTGAAAGAACTTTGTTTTCACTTCTTTCATATCTTTGGAAGTATAACTTCCTTCTAAACCAACACTCCAGGTAGGCTCTTATGAGAACTATCAGGGCTTTAGACTTTAACCATGGCCCCTCATTACCAAAAAAGGCAGTGGCACTGGTGGCTTCCATGTCAGTGATGTAGTGAATGTGCTCTTGATTTTAGTGTGATGATCCTAAGGTGTTGAACCTATTTTGAGGATATGGGTCAACATCTTGCATAGCATCTTTAAAATTCAGACTAAAAGCTAGAGCAAATTGTGGAGCAGTGGAGCCCTTAGCTATTGCTACGAAAAAATAACACCATCACGGCTAACTATGTTACTTTTGATTCATGCTTCCAAGTTCGAGGAAAGAGTCTGTCTGAATACATTGGAACTTTCAGAAAAGGGCTTCCAGAGTATTCCTACCTATTTATATGAGAAAGAAAACCACAGTGGAGCCATCACCATCATCAGAGCTATGCTAGCTAACAACAGTTAGGACTGGAGGTGTTCCTTCAACCCACTTTTTACCTCCTTTTTCCAACCAATGCAACGATATGATCTTATGATCTATGCAGCTTCTAGATTGGGTGTATATTTCAGGCCTTTGGGGAGGGGGGACATGTTGAAAGAATGTGAATTCTGAGAATTCATGACACATACCTGCCCCCAATATTGCTGTTAGAGTGCCATTAGTGATTAGGAATGATAGCAGAGTTTTATACCATCATGCTGAGAAGAGTACCATCAGTGGACTTCCCTCCTCGGAGGCAAACCTAACTTTCCAAGTAATTTCCAAAGTAATTTCATTCACTAATTCAGTCCTGAGGGAAGCAATGAGTAATTTTTAAAGCAATTTGTTTCCTTCTGTGAAAAAGGCTTTGAACACTGCAGGTTTTCAAAGACTATTCACAGTTTGTAATTTATTCTGTGCAAAATTCACACATGGCAGAAAACAACCATTTTTTGTGTGTTTGCTATGCAGAAATACTACTTCTGAATTTTATGAAGAATACATCTCCATCTATAACATTTTATACATAGGAAAAAGCATTTTCTGCACAGAAAATACTGTTTCTGTGCAAAAACTACCACATGAAAATTTTTGTAAATGTTCTGAACTGTGAACCTTCTCATCAGTTCAGGATTCTCCTCATTAGGGTTTTCCAACACTAAAGGAACACTTCTCCAACCTTTTTTCTGAATATTTTTGAATATTCTTTCCATCCCAAGAGAGATCCACAGCTTTGTATGTCCCTTTCATGCATAGAACTGGGCTGCTTGTGTACAATTTGCATATAATGATTAAAATATTATTATTTTATTTTGCCAAGATTTTTGATCCAACCTTTTTTGTCTTTTTTCATCATGTTTAATGCTCTTTTATGTTGATGATATCTTTGCTGATTTCTTTAATGCTGCCTGTAAAAATGGGTTGCTTTTAACATTTTTTATTTTAATTGCTGTATGTTTAAACTTTTTGCCTTGTCGCCATTTTGACCCATTTTCAGACATTGCTGAAACTCACTAATGGGTCAAGCAAGTGGTGCGTGTATTGATTGTTAAAATAAATGACCAAAAAAATACATTCATTTCCCATTCCACTTCACATATATTTGTTTCTAAATAAGGACTGAGACATTCTTTTGTTCACTGTAGTTTCAGGAACTAAACAAATGATGTTTCCCCCAATCCATTGTATCTTTGAAAACAGGTGATTTACCAAATGCTGCCTCAAGTTCTGATTTTGTCAAATACTGCCTTAAATTCAATAATATTTAGCTTCTAGAAATTTACATTTGAGAGGTAGCCACAGCCACCGTTTCCAATCCCATAAAAGTAGTTACTGATAGTTATGGTAATACTTGCCTTTTTTAAAGAAATGAATCTGAAATATGTTGGATTGTATTGTTCTTGTTATGTTTTAAATAATTTTACATTTTTAACAGTATTTATGTTTTAACACGGTAGTTTAATTGTTTTTTAAACTTTTTTTAAATAGTTGGGGTAGGCATTCAGTATTGCAGCGACAGCTTTGTAGAGTTACAAATCCATAACTGCTCTTTATTCCTAAATCCTACATAGTCATAGCCCACTTTAGCAGCCAGCAGTCCCCAGTCCATCTTAACAGCCAGCAGTCATACCAGGCAAAGTAGTTTTGTTGAGCTGCTGATCGGAGTGGAAGTAAGATGATGTTTCCACCCCTTTCTGCCAGCAAGTGAGGTTATAATAATCAGAAAGAGGATCCCTGTCATAATTCCTTGTCACAGCCTCATTTGCTGGTGAGAGCGGATAGAAATGTTATCCTCCCTGTGCCCCTCCAGTTGCCAGCCAAACAGATCTCCATCTCTCAGAGTGGCTGGTGCCTGGCAAAATAGGAGGTTTTTTGAGCTAGGGGGCAGGAGAGTCAGGCCAAATGACATCGCTTAGTAACTCATATATAAGTAAGTTAGCAATGTAGGATATGGGCCTGGGTTTTTAAGATGTATTCTTTTTTTAATTTAGCTGCCTTAGGTGTCATAGAAAGGCGGGACAAAAAAAAATTTAAAAAAAATAGTACAATAAAATAATAAAAGGAAAAAAAGTAACCAAAAGAGGACAATAGCTTTAGTAAGATAAGCTACGGTTCCACAATAGCATTCTCTAGAACTCTGCAACAGGCTAGGTGCTAAAAAGCAGCCTCGATTGGGGTGGAGTATGGAAACCCACAAAATTTTGCTAGACGTTTTTAAGCCACGAGGTCTGCAGTTAAATCAGTCCTGAAATGAAGAGCATAGGCTTGAAAAATCACTAGTAGCTCTGATGGGCTGAACACAAAAGGGTGGGCTGCCCATTTCTTTTGAAATATAAGGCTGGTAGCAGCTCAGATATCAGCCTCTTCTGTTTTAAGCCTTATGGACCAACACAGTGACCTTCATCCTTGTAATTTTTAAAAGTGCCTTATTGCTTTCTTGAAATGCAAAAAATAATTAAATTAGTCAGTTCAGTAAAATACTTTTAAAAAATCAGAAAGCTACATATTGATGGCCTGTGGTACAAAATGCACCTAAGTAATGAAGTCACCCTCTCATACCTATAAAAGTAATTAAAATAGTTACACTTGTATTTAAAACTGAGTGTATTTATTGATTCCCTAGTTATTGAAAAAGGATTAATCCCAAGTAGCTAGTTATTTTGATGGGTTACTTCCAGGTTTTGATGGTATTTTAGTTTTAAATGTAAATTTGCATTTCACATTCAGCACAGCTGGGCAATCTATTTCTATTAATAATAATAATAACAACAAAATGTTAAACAAAGCTCTATGCTGCCATTTAAATTCAATAGCAACATTTCTAGGAAACTTTGTTTTAATGATCTATCTTTTTCTGCAATATATAGCACTTCAAACATATTCACGAATTTTACAAAAGTACATTAGGGAACAGAAATTCAATCCTTGTACTGCTCCTGAAAGTTTCTGTAGTCATATGGCATTTCACCTAAGATCTTCAAATGAATGTCAGCTTTATAGTAAATAAAGTTCAATGCACAACATTTTAGTGAGAGTTTTTGAAATATTTAGCTTTTGAGAGGTGAGAATTCCAATTGTTAGCACTTAGCACTTTCATACTCTCTAATCCTAGAAATTGTGCCCCTTGAAACAAGTGCATAGTTGTTGAAATGGAAAGAACCAGTTAGCAAAACAATCTGTGCTCATTTTTTCCTTTTACAATATTGAACTTCAGGGCAATTATTTTTGTTTTCTATATTGATGTTGGAACCGCATTTCTTACACAAGCTGCCTTATGGCCTGCTGAACTGATATTTTTCAAGTATCCTAGATCAGAATATTTCACAGCTTATTATATTGCACAAAACAATAGCGGGATCTGTCAAATACAAAGTCACATTATATTGTATGTTGCAAATGAGCAGATGTTCTTGTTAGAAGTTGTGGCTTCTTTAACTAATTATATATTTGGGGCAGCCTTTGAGTCCTGATGGCAACAGTCAAATTGATAGCTCACCGATTGAATCACACTTTTAAAAAAAGAAGCAATATGAAGAGATTAAGAGGTTGCCAGAAAATTATCAAGGGAATTTAGGGAATTAATTGCCAAAGTCATTTTAAACTAACAACTACTGGCTACTTTTCTTGAAGGGTACAGCTGGATGGGATAATCAATGACAGAAATTTTAGCAGAAATTTGGCTACGTTGAGAAATAGATGATTGCTGAACCCTCAAGTAACATTTAATTTTCCCAGTCAATCGATTATACTTTCTGCATACTTGTCCTCAGTAACATGATGAAAGTTCATAACTCCTGTTAATGTGACAATATGGCACAGTTGAAATGACAAGATGGATAATTCACATAAAAGGTGTGTGCCTCCTTATTGTTGACAAGAACATGCATGAAGGAAACTGATCAAAGTTGTTTTAGAATGGAAAGTTAGTCATTCTTAAAGGAAAAAAATCATCATGCTGACTGGCAAACCATCAACAGTATGTCAAAATTATTTAAATAAGCTGGCTCTTTTTTTAAAAAAAATACATATTGCTGTGTCAACATATTTCAAAGAAAAATGCAATAACAATGAAATCAATACTAAGCACATTCATGGTGGATGGGTCTATCCATGGCTAGTAGTCATGATGCTTATATGGAACCTTCCTGACCAGTGCCATTTCAAATACCAGTTACTGAGAGTGAGGAAGGACAATTGCTCACATGCTCTGTTTGTGGTCTTCACCGAGTTATTTGGTTGTCTAGAAAAATGATGATGGATTGACTGAATCTTTGGTTTGGTCCAACAGAGATCTTCTTGCTTTTGTCACCACCATTACTGCTACTGCTTCCACTATCACCACCACAACCATCATCCTTGGTGTTTATTTAACACTTCTGAGTCCTCAAAGAATAATACACACATCATCTCAGTGATTCCAATAACGTTCTCATCATATTTCAAATGGCTGGAGAACTAATGGCCAAGGCTGAGTTACTGAATTATATTCAAAGGTTGTGCAAGGTGAAGACTGCTTATAAAACAGATCTTTCCCACTCTTTCCTGTACCTCTGAAAGTATATCCAGAGGTTTGAGAGACTTCCTGAACAGCTATGGGAGATACAGTGGGAGAAGCCGCTCCAAATTGGACAGAAGAACTAAGCATAGAACAGTTGTTGTCCTATGCTTAGAAGCTGCAAGTGCCAGGAAAAGTCAGGCTGTGGTAGCATTGCTTCAGGAGAATCAGATAACTTCAGGTCATGTACATGCCATGCCCGAGAATGTTGGGGGGAGGACATAGTGGCATAGTCCAAAACATTCTGAAGTTACTCATGGGAAACAAATATGAAGAAGAAAGGCAAGAAAGTAGAAAGACAGGACATATATCTTATAGCTTATAGTCCCAGGGGTCAAGAATTCAAGAAATCCAATGTACAAGACAGAGTTCACCAGGTTGTAGATTAGTTATCTGCAACAAGAACTCTCTTTCACCATGGGGAAATTTATAGCTGATTATTTCTCCTTGAGCCCTTCTGCACTTCACAATTATATCATTATGATTCAATTTTAACTGCTGTGGTTGCATTGCATGGAATCCTGGGGCTGTGATTTGGTGTAGCACTAGAGTTTCCTGGCTGAAAAGCCTAAATCTTGCCCTCTCAAAGCTTCAAAACCTAAGATTCCATAGGAGGGACCCATGGCAGTTAAAATGAATCAATTGTGTAGTATGGAAGGGCTCTTGGAAACTGAAGGTGAGTAGAGGAAGGCAGAGTGAGAATTGTTTGTGTAAACCAAAAGCAGACAAAAGATCTGAAGATGTGTTGGCTAAGGAAAGAATAAAAAAGACTCCCTGAGACTCACCTTACTATTTTCTTTTGGCTCTGTTCTGCTCAATTCTTGATGAGTCTGTTATTTCACCATGATAGGCAGATGGCTAATTGTCTGGTATCTGGTATTTAAACTTGTGCAAGAGGTATTGCCTCTTCTTCTGTTTGGTTTGCTATTGCTGTGCAAAGAAAAGAGGCCTCTCCTTTGCACTGACATACTCTGGGTGAAGTAGGGTACTCATCATCCAGAGAGAATGCATTGCCCATGCCTTCTCTTGACTCCTCAAGCTATGAGGAGGGGCTGTCTTCTGGAAGCAGAGACATTTCTTGTTCTAACAGCACTGAACTGGATCCCTCAGTTTCCACAGTTGGGCCCTTTTCGCACACAGTTTCTGTTACAAGAGGGCCCCTTGCGCATCACGTGAATGGGAGCATCGGTCTGTATGACGCATTCCCATTCATGCGACGCTCATGAGCCTAAAGCGGCATGCGCACACATTTTATTATTTTCAGCTGGGAGCCGAAAATACTGCGTGGTCGCGCAATGCTCCCAGGGCCCTCGCGCACTTACCTGCCATGCAGTGCATCACATGAGCGGGCCGGTTACGCTTCCTCCCCCAGCGCAGCCTACAGCTCCCAGGCTGTGCTGCAGAAGGAAGGGGCGGGGCGCTAGCACGACAGTCACGCGACCAGGAAGCCAGCTGTGGGAGAATGGAGGAGCGATGCAAGTGCCTCGCGCAAGAGGCTGCTTGCGCGAACGGCACCCCCCACCTCTGCGAGCAGGTAATGTGCGGAAAGGGCCTTGGTTGGGGAGGCTAGAAGTTTCTATGTTGGTAGTGTAGTGAATCTGTGCTGGGTTTATTCTATACTTTAGAAAAGCTGTCAAAGACGCTGAATCCTCCAATGGACCAAATAGGTTTGGCACTTTGGCTAGCTCCTCAGAAATCTGGGGTAAAACTCAGGGTAGATTTCAATGGACTAGATAGCTGGAGTTTGTCCACTTTTTCACTGAAGCTTTTGCTTAACCCGGGGGTTGGGAAGCATTTTCTGCAATTCAGGGCTGCATACCATCTAACGTAATCTGTTAGATTACCTACATGACAGGCCTGCAATGGGTGTGTCTGAGGCCCAGTGTGCAAGTGGCACGTGGAGATCTGGGCCAGCCAGGGCTGTGACAGACCAGGCCTGCTTTTCATTCTCCCTTCCTGGAGAAGCATCACCCTTTTATATGCTTACCACACCCTGGCTCCCTCTCCACACTTAATCGCCCTTCTGCTTTTCCTAAGATCACAATCCTTGTGGATATAGGGCAAAGTGTCTTCAGGTTAATCCCAAATGAATGTGTCACTTGTGGTAGTATGTGTAAATGAGCTTAAACTGTAGAAAAAGTGTGCTAAGGCTGATCTTATTAAAAAAAATAGAATAAAATCTTTATGAAAAGAACTAACATGGGGGAAATCTATCTGTCAAACAGAAGAGAACTTCCAGACATTCACAGATGAACACCTTCCTAGATTAACAAGCTTTTAGCTTTTCTCCTACTCTCTTCCACCTCTCACTGAAGGAACTTCACTCATATACTCTGTTGGGTTTCTCAGCTCAAAGAGTTATTTCCCCCCTCAAAGTTCCACTCTCTGATCCCTTTCAGAGGTGGACAGATTACTTCTTTGCCCCACACTTAGGCATATAAGAAGCTAACCCACTCTCTTTATTTACTGGGTGCTCTGGCTCTTTTTAAACTCTGTGAAGGAAGCACCTCCCAGACCCTGTTTCTGGGATTTATCTGTTCTGCTGGCCACTCACATATCCCCTCCCTTTGGCTAAATTGGACTCTTCAGTCAGAGAACCAATCAGATTAACTCATCCTCTGTTGTGCGGGAGGCTGTGCTGGCCACTCCTCCCCTGGGGTTCACCTCCTTTCCTCTTTCTCCCTCTCTCCACTTTTCTCTCACTCCATCTCCTCAACAGATAGGTGTTGGGTAGGGACAGAGTGTTCTGAACTGATCTATTGCAACAAGCTTTAGAAATTAGCCTAAGCCCTTAGTTTGTCCACTTTCATAGCCCCAACTGGAACAAAGCTTTATGTATGTGTTGCTGTTTTTGTAATATCCATACACATTATTCTTGTCTTGCTCTTTCCTTACATTTCTTAGCTTCTTTCTCTCTTTTTCCCTTGTTTCATTTCTTTTTCTCTCTAGCACATACATACGGGCACACACACACGTCACTGTTAATACTTAAATTGTAAACTTCTCAAATCAGTCCTCCCCCCCCTTTTTTTTTTGCTTAAGTTACATTGTAAGTTTCCATGTGAATCGCTGTTGTAATGTTACAGCCACAATCACCACGACAATGAAAATACATATGGGGGGAAAATACCAATCCAGGATCCTAAATGCCACTTTTCTTAGAAAGAAACTTAAGAATCCAGGTGGTCGGTTGCAGTGGTCTGGCCTCTCCCACATTAGTAAAATGGTGCAGTTGGTATTTCTAACAGCATGAAAATATTTATGCTGAAGCAGGTGTGATGTGGGCGGAAGTGACATCATCATAGAAATGCCAGAAATTCAAAAGACTCTCTCATGATGGCACCCATATGTAGGCTGAAGTATGCATGTGAAGTTTGGGAGTCGGGGTGCCTCTAGGTGTCTCTGCAACAAGTGCTGAGCGCTTTAGCGAGATTAGTGAAAGAAAAACACCTTAAACAGTAGGTCCACTACCACCTGTCCCTGCTGGTCACAACAGCATGAAAGAACTGCTAACATGACCCATTTTCATGGGACATGCCTTTGGCTGTGGAAGATAGAACACATAGTTTTGCAGAGGAGACAATTAAATGTGTGACTGGGGGAAAAGGGTTTTCATGGCTGCAGAAATTGTCATCATAACTTTGCAATGAATGTTTAAAAGTTTTTTAAAAGCCAAGAATTATTTGGCACTTGGAAAAACTTTCTGTTTTGGCCTGCAGCTCCCCAAATTCTCCAGGCATCTGGGAGACTCAGGGAACTGTAGTCCAATATTTTGAAAATGTGTTTTAAATAGTAAAAATAGAGCAAGAGCAGAATCCAGATATTAGCCTTAACTAGAGTAGGCCCACTGAATCAAAGGAATTTATGCATATTGACTTAATAAGTTCCCATTGACTCAGCGAGTCTAATCTATTTGCACTTAAGGACTGGATACAGGCTCATGTTGGACAAAACTGGGAGAAGTTACTGCCACTCCAAAAAGGAATTTTCTTCCAAGTTCTGCTCCAGAGTATGCCTGCCATGAATTTTATTCATAATTGAAATCCTTTTAGTGTTTTATGCAGGTATATGTTTCCCTGCAGAAGGAGATGGACAATTTTGTCGAATGTATAACATCCACATTTGGTTCAAGGGGACAAAAGAGGAGCTATGCATTCAGTTGTACAACACTTCCACTCAATTTAAAGGGTATATAATACAATCAAAATATAATTCCACACATAAACATTAACACTACGCAGCCCAGATAGATGGTCTCGGCCATTGTTTCAGAGTTTAACTGTATCATAAAGTGGCAGAGATTATTCCTTATGGATCTCCAGGAGCAATTCTGAGTGCTAAAGGTCCATTAGAACAAGATGTCCCTAAAAAGTATAGGAGAGTTCTGAAAGCCTGAGGATCTTTGTGGGGATGGTATAAAGAGGAATTATTCTGAAGAAAAGACTGTGATAAGAGAAAGGGAGAAAAGCAAAGGAGGATGTTGCATGATAACTGCTTAATAAAATAAAAAAACCTTCTATTTTGTTATTCTATTATTATTTGTTTATCAGATTTATAAGTCTCATCCTCTACCAAACAGGTACCCAGGGTGATACAGAAGCAACTTAAAATCCTAGGAACAAACAAACCCTAGAAACAAACAAAACCAGAATACAAGAATGTTGAAGAACAACATTAAAAATGAAAAGCATGAAAACATTAAACAATGTGAGAAGCCCAAAGGAAGCCCAACAGTTGTTCTCCAACTGGATCATGTCATCTCTGAGGAATAATCTGCCTGCCTGAGCTGTTGAAGTAAGCCACAAAACTAGATAACACTGGTGCCAGGCTGAGAGTGGATTTCCTAGTGTTGCTCCTAAAAGGAAGAGCACATCAAGTATTTACTTGACAGTCTCGCCAGACATGTGGGATAACACATATAGACACTCCAGCCCTATTTGGGCATTTTAAGTTATGCAATTACAATTGTGTGAAGCAGGAAAGTAAAGCCAGGGATGGAAAAACAATTCCACTTGAGCTGAAAAGCCTAATGAAAATACCCATTTCGCACCTCCCAAGAATCATTGTGAGACAAAGCACACCTTTCCTTGAGACATTCACACATTTATGAGGCTTGCGGTCTATCCCAAAGGAATAAAATAAGTCCCAAACCACATGTTTTAAAAAAGTGAATGGCTAAAAGTGGAAATTCAACAATGCAACTGAGTCCACTTTCATCAAAAGGAGAAAGCATTGCATTCATTCATTCATTCATTCGATTTACATCCCACCTTTCTCCTTATGCAGGACCCCTCCCCCCACCCAAAGCAGGCCTAAAAACAAAAGCATACAAAAATCTGTACACTCTACATACAAATGCAATGCGCGAATATAGGATGAGAGACACTCGGCTGGACATCAGTACATATGAAAGGGATCTTGGAGTCTTAGTAGACCACAAGCTGAACATGAGTCAGCAGTGTGATGAGGCAATCAAGAAAGCCAATGTAATTCTTGCTTGCATCAATGGGAGTATGGTGTCTAGACTGACAAAAGTAATAATACCACTTTATTCTGCTTTAGTCAGACCTAATATGGAATACTGTGTCCAGTTCTGGGCATCCCATTTGGAGAAGGATATTGACAAGCTGGAATGTACCCAGAGGAGAGTGATCAAAATAGTGAAAGGTCTGGAAGACATGCCCTACGATGAGCATCTTGGGGAGCTGGGTATGTTTACTCTGCAGAAGAGAAGATTAAGAAGGAACATGATAGCCGTGTTTAAATATTTGAAGGAATGCCATGTTGAATAGGGAACAAACTTGTTTTCCACTGCTCCAGAAACTAGGGCAAGGAGCAATGGATTCAAACTACAGGAAAAGAGATTCTACCTGAACCTCAGGAAGAACTTCCTGATGGTCAGAGCTGTCCAGCAGTGGAATATGCTGCCTCAGAGTGTGGTAGAGTCTCCTTCTTTGGAGGTTTTCAAGCAGAGGTTGGATGGCCATCTGTTGGGAGTGCTTTGATGTGTGTTCCTGCATAGCAGGGGGTTGGACTGGATGGCCCCTGGGGTCTCTTCCAACTCTATGATTCTATGATTCTGTGAAATGCACACATTCAGAAAAATGTGTGTGAGAAGTGTGTACAAAATTCCATATAGGAAGTGAAAACAAAACCTCACAGCCTGAAATGAACAAAAGGTTGGAAGGGGAACTGGAAAAATGAAACATAATTGAAATTCAGATTTTTATACATCTCTAAGCAAAGTTCTGCTTTTGGACAGTAAAGTTTACTTTAGACAGTAAAGTAAGCCCTGCTTGGAACAATTCTGGTCACAGTATTTTATGCTGGCCCTGCCCTCCTTTCTTTGTCCCTGCATTAGAGAATGTCTGAAAAGGATAGACTGCCCCCTCTTACATGAAACAAAATGCAATCTCTGTAGCATGGGGAAGTAAGAGGATGGATTATTAGTGGTATAAGATTCAGGGACTGGAGACCAAAGGACATTGAAGGGATCTTGCAATAACATAAGTGTGGGTGGAAAAAAAATATAAAATCATTACGTTCCATCTATATGCAACACATGCATGGGAACAGAATCATGTCCATTGATTTTACTGCTGACTTTTACATGCTGATTGGCTCTGTATTAAGACAGCCTGCATGCAGTCAAGTTGCACTTGCATGGGCTTTCTCTATGCAATATTTGTATATTTTAATTCATTCTTGCACATAAGCCACATTTTTTTGTGCACAAAACAATTCAAGTTTAGTAAAATATAATGAATGGCATCCTTTTGGGAATTTATGACAATGTAAGCTCACTTATGATTTCACAGTTTAGAACTGCAGCAGTGTTCAACAGTCATATTCCCAAAAGGGGAGCATTATCAGAGCTGCACCACTGGAAACACTATACAAGTGGCATGGACAACATGGACATTGCACATTGTGCCCTTGTACAATAATAGCACAGTAGCCTCAAACATAGTCATGAGGCAATGACAATCCAGAACAAAGGGTAGTGGAAAGTCAGGGGTTCCCTGCCCCCACGTTTCATAGCCCTTGTTATGCAATGGAATATCTTGAGATGTGGTCCATTTTGTGGTGGGATCCCCTGTTATACAGTAGGACATCCTGTGTGATGTTCAATTGCATATCATCACAATTTGCTGACATGATTGCATAGTGTAGCTACAACATAATTCTGATGTAAAATTACACATTGCTGCCTGTCGTGAAGGATTTTAGTGACTGTTTCCCATGTAAAATTATTTTTTCCCACAAAAACATTTTTGTTTTGTTTTGAAAAACAGTGTTGAAAAGTGAAAAAAACCTTAACCATGGTTGATCATTTTCTAAATGGGTTATCTTGATGTGGTGAGACACATGGAGAAGGAGAAAATTGGCAAGTATTGTTTACATCCCTAAGTTGTCTGTAAATAAAACCATTAAGTTCTGTACATGCTACACACAGAGACACAAAGTTGTTACACTGATTTTATACATCACTCAGAGGTCTGAAACCTTTGAAATAGGTTGCAAAGCTGGGAAGAACTAGAAACTGCAAAGCAGCCTGTGCGACATAAAGCTAAGATTAACCAAAGAAATAAGCCTGATCCTGAAGTCTATTTGGCCAGATAAGACTAAAGGAAACCAGTGGAATACTTAGGTAGTTGGGACTATGCTGGTATTTGGAAAGCATTGAGAGTCGTGTCAGTCTTGCCTTTGTATTCTTGAGGAGTTTGCCAGAAGACATTTTTAAAGTAATAGTTGTGTGATCAAATGGACTCCTGACCTTTGGACACACAGTGAGTCAAATGGAAATATACAATTTGATCGATGAACTTCATGATACCCACCCTGTTTTAATGCCTTCTGGAAGTTACTGTAAACAGAGCCATTTTAAAATTCCCAAATATGTATCTTTTCTAATCAGTTGTGTTCTTTAACAAAATTTAACCAATTTTTTTTTCATAAGCTTTCATAAGTGTTTTAGGAATTTTTCTTCCTTTTAATTTGGATATTTCCTACATGTGGGCAGGATAACAAACATTGCTAGGATATTGATGTGTGTAAATGTATCTGTAGCTATGTGCTGACTTTTTTTCAAAATATCTTTCAACACAATCAGAAGGTCAGGATTGTATGTTGTGGAGAAGCTACCATTCATGAACTTTTTGAATGGCAAAACTGAAATGCAATTTCTTTTAAAATGCCCTGTTTGCTAGTAGGGGATACATTAAGAAGTATCAGGTTTTGTTTGTTTATGACTTCAGGCCAGCTGCTGTCAAAAGTAGTTTATTCATGTCTAGATCAAGGGAGGTAATGGTACCACTCTATTCTGCTTTGGTTAGACCTTACCTGGAATACTGTGTCCAGTTCTGGGCACCTCAATTCTGGAAGGACATCGACAAGCTGGAGCATGTCCAGAGAAGAGTGACCAAAATGATAAAGGGTCTGGAAATCATGCCCTATGAGGAGCATCTTGGGGAGTTTGGTATGTTTAGTCTGCAGAAGAGAAGGTTAAGAGGGGACATGATAGCCATGTTTAAATATTTGAAGGGATGTCATGTCATGTTGAGGAGGAAACGGTCTTGTTTTCTGCTGCTCCAGAGACTAGGAAAAGAAGCAATAGATTCAAGCTGCAGGAAAGGAGATTCCACCTGAACCTCAGGAAGAACTTCCTCATGGTCAGAGCTGTCCAGCAGTGGAATATGCTGCCTCAGAGTGTGGTGGAGTGTCCTTCTTTGGAGGTTTTTAAACAGAGGTTGGATGGTCATCTGTTGGGAATGCTTTGATGTGTGTTCCTGCATGGCAGGGGGTTGGACTGGGTGGCCTCTGTGGTCTCTTCCAACTCTGTGATTCTATGATTCTATGATTCTATGACCATTAGTCTAAAACAGCAACCAAATTTCAGATGTATTTGCTTATGAATGTTCCAGATCCCAAGTGAGGGATTGGGAAAGATTATGTAAATCTTTAATGCATAGTCTTTACTAATTCCATTGTCTGTTGTCATCACAAGATTTCTTTCCCAGGTCTTGAATTATACTTATTGCCACATCAGCCTTGGAAAAGTGCTTTTCTTGCTTTCTTTTCTTTCAGGAAGGCTTGTAAATGATGAAAAAAAAATACAGTACAGGCAGGATGTGGAGATAACAATTGCTATGATGAAGACAACGTCTGTTTACAAAAGCTGCTTCTTCTGATAAGTGGAAAACAATATTTTACAGGAGATCACTGGTTGCACCATGGTTTGTGTGCATTTCATTTCCAAATTTCTGGGAACAGAAAGTGACACCATTGATCTTTGGGGTGAGTATCATAATGAATGTCACTGGGAGAATTTTTTTTAAATGGATGGCATAGTGACCTTAAAAAAAAGAGAGAGAGAGAGAGAGAGAGAGAGAGAGAGAATGCAATGTTATCCACTCAGCATCAAACATTGTATAGTTCCCAGTTTGAAAGTCCTTTACAATCAAAGGTCTCATCAAGACAGCCATTTTCCAAAAGCATTACATATCCTTTTTGGCAGTGAATAAAAAGCTGGGACAACAAGCAGAGAATAAAGCTCCTCTTATCCTCTTGCTATCTCCTTAGTGTAGCCTAAATCAATCATCTCCATTTATATGCAGAGAGCACTTTCGCTACTGATGCGATCACCTAGTATTGTCAAAGGAGGTCCAAGGTTTGGTAACCAGTTCAAGGTGACTTTCTTGAAGGGTTTAAGGCAGAGAAGTTATGTATCTGCCATAGGTGTTTTACAAACCTCTACCCAATTTCATGTCTTTTGTCCTATGAAAAGTAACTTCTTAAACATCAAGTCAGAACATTTGGCCCAGATCAAAATATGTATTGGTACTGATGCTTAAATATATAAATATTGATTCTTAAATCCCACCGAACAATGCTAGATTTCAGTTGCTTTGCCTTCAATGGAATGCACATGTGAATTTCTGTGAGTCAGAGACTGAATCAACTTGTATAGTTAGAATGTTTACCTGGTTCCCAGGCCAAATATGTGTAATGATATATAATGCAGAAGTTCTTCCTCTGATCATATGACGAATGGCTGAGGCATTGTAGCTTCCATGTTATCCAATGGTGCCATGTACCTCTAAAGCAGGTCTTAGACTGTTGAAGACAGTACATTAGCCCATTCATGCTTGAGATAATGTGTGATGGTAAAGTAGTATATTTTAAAGTTAATTCTTTTAAATTCATCACGAGACTCCTTAGAGTCCCAACCCTAAAGAATGTCCAACAATATAAGGATTTGTGCTCTAGCAGTTCTCAACTCCACCAAGAGTAGATCACCTATAAAGCTAATGTGTGTCATGAATTCATCAATAAGTACTGTTGTTGGAAAAATCCATTTCTCCCCAGCTACTATGAGGATTGTATTCAAGTTCAGAGTAAACTGGGAATCCTGTGTAGGGTGAAAGATGGTGGGAATGCAAAAGCAGTCTGAAGTTACATTCATGTCCTCCTGGAAGGCTTTCTATAGGCAGCCTTGTGAACACAAGCTAGGATAAATAAGCATTTGATCTGGTGTAGCGTGGGTCTTCTTATGTTGATTGTCTTTGCTAATAAAAAAATTCCCCATGTTACAGCCCTGAACCTGACCTGAATCACATTGCTAATTCCAATTAAAGACAACATTTCTCTTCAGATCATATAAATCTAATCCCAATTAAAGTCATTAAATCAATGGAATCAATAAGTGTTATTTATCCACTGATTAATTGATGACCACATATATTTCACAAATGAAAACTTGGACACACATGGCTGAGCAAAATCAGAGTGTGGTCAATTGCCGTATTTGCTGGCATATTAGAGGCACCAGTGTATAAGAGGCACCCTATTTTCAGACTATATTTTTTAGGAAATTTTTTTAGTACCTTGCCAAGGCAAAATGCATAGGAAAGGGAGGAGGGTGAAAAGAAGGGTTGCGTGAGGTTTTCCCCACCCCACCCCTCCCTTCCTTTTTGCCTTGATGGGGTTTTCCCCAGCACCCTCCTTTCCAATTTGCCTGGGTGGGGTTAACTCTTAACTGAGGCAAAATGCACAGGACAGTTGCGGGGGAGAGAAGTGCTAGTGCTAGCACTCCTTTCACCCCTCCTTTCTGCCATTTTGCCTGGGTGTGGAGAACTTCCCACGGAGACAAAATGCATGTTCACCCCTCCTGCCTTTCCTACGCATTTTGCCTCTCCGGGGAGTTCTCCCCAGCCAGGCAAAATGACAGGAAGGAGGAGTGAAAGGAGCACTTGTGCTTACACTCCTTTCACCCCCTTGCTTTCCAATGCATTTAGGCCCAGTAGGAGTCACCCGTATTTGCCGGTGTATAAGACGCATTGGTGTATAAGATGCACCTCATTTTCAGAAGGCATTTTTTTTAGAGAAAAAAGTGCTTCTTATACACTGGCAAATATGGTAATGAGGGAGAACTGATAAGCTAGGAGAGGCCGCAGCAATTTGCTTCTGATGGCACCTACAGTGAAAGACAAGATTCTAGCCACTTCTCTCTGCTTACTGAGGTGAGTGCAAACTACTTTTGCACTTTGAACAATATTTGCAGTAACTGATGTAAGCTGAGGACAAAGGAGGAAAGTAGGAAGAGGAGAGAGAAATTAGGACTCTTTAAAAGCAGCTGTAAAAGTGGAAATATAAAGGATTAATTGGGATTGCCCCTGACAATCAAGACTGTTGACTAGTATGGGATTAGCAACTGAATATCAGTTCCTTACTCCTCTACCACATTGTGTATTTGACATATACTTGGATCTGATTCCTTCTCTTGTCATTAGCAATGTACAATTGAAAAATGATCTGATAATAATGCAACTACTTTCACTGGTACGGTAGAAGACTCAAAAGCAGGACTCCATCACAACTTCTTATCCTACTGCTGATTGTTGGTGCGAGGGACCTGGAAATGTCATCCTGCTGTACCCTAGTCTCCAGAAGAACAGATCTCTGTTGCTTGGCATGGTTGCTGGATGTTAAGGTAGTTTGAGGGTGGAGCATCTGCAATTGCAACAATAGTGTCACTATTGTAAAATGAATATTGAATGGTTATAATGTGTAAGTCCAG
The DNA here is from genome assembly GCA_948474755.1 of Ctenosaura bakeri. NCBI lineage: Eukaryota > Metazoa > Chordata > Lepidosauria > Squamata > Iguanidae > Ctenosaura > Ctenosaura bakeri. The sequence goes on from CAOLHI010002231.1 coordinate 150,567, forward strand.
CTTGTGCATTTGTAACTACTCAACAGGATGACAACCATACCTTCGAATATATTATATCATTGCTTATGCTACAGTTGAGGGGCCTGTGCTTGTAATCTGCACAGGAATTGAGAAAAACAACAACATTCAATTAGCTGCATGCTATATAATAAAAGCAAAATACATTCTGGGTCTCATGGTTTTTCTGCAATAGCTTTCCTGAATGACCACTCTGTGGCTGATGGAGAATAAATGAGGGAATCAGGAAAACATGTGGTCCCCTGCCAAGATGCAGATTACTAGCACCTTCTGCCAACATCCACTGGGGCATAGCCACATGTTTCTCTGTGTGCCTCCCCACCAAAGAATGATATATGCAGAGATATGATGAACATACGTATACCTGTATACATCACTAACAGAATGCCAGACTACTAAATGAGAGAGAGAGAGAGAGAGAAAGAGAGAGAGAGAGAATGATCAGGAGCAATTAGGTTTACAAAAGTTTGGTTGCAAAACAGGGTTGAAAAGTGCTGAGGCTATTTATCCCCCCTATTGCAAGTTATGTTTTTTCTTCATGGCAAGTCTTATCTGGGTATGACTTATTTGCAGTGGCAAATATGTACCTGTCACAGCTAGAGAGGAGGTATATGCTTCTAGGCATACTTTTTTCCTCCAACCAATATAATAAGAACTGTAGAAAAGCTGTTTTCACCTGTCCTTTATTGAAGCAAACACTTTACAAGGAACAGCTGGCAGCCTCATCACCAAATTAAAGTTATTCCAGGAAATTCAGGACAGAGGAAAGGAAGAACTTGTTCACACAATGTGCAATTCAGTTGTGGAAATAATTTAGTGCTGGTCACCAGGTCTGATGGATTTAAAGTGGGATTTGGCAAAATAATAGAGGCTATCAGTAACTACTAGTCATTATAGCTATTATTTGGTATCAAAGCCTCTCTATATCAGTTGTTGGGGAATGTGAACTTGAAGATGCAACTGCACTCATGTCCTGTTGTAGAGATTTCCTTTAGGTTTTCCATGGCCCTTTCTGCAGTAGCGTCCCATCTCCAGTTGGCGCAATCATGGATTAAATCATTGATGGGCTTTCCTCATCAGTGACCCATGACCATGTCACCATCCTGCACTTACCTGTCCTGTGGGAGGGCAGGAAGTGCGATGGTGGCACTTCCTGCCCCAGCACAGCCTGGGAAATGACCCAGCTGTGCTGCAGGAAGAAGAGGTGTGTCCCTTGTGCTCCCTTCCATAGGGACCCAGTCTGGTGTGGAGGGGAGAGCTCCTCTTGTTCTCCCTTCCTGACAGAGCTGCTGCTGCGATCACCACTGGAGGACCACACAAGAATGTAGCATGGCAGGATTATGGCAGGATTATCACAGGGCCTGAAATTTTAGGGCCAAAGACTGAGATCTACAGATGGCCCCATGTAATGTAACAAGGGACAGCTCCTGGAGAAGTAATTGAGCATTAGTCAGAGTTTGAGTATGCCATTCAAATAAAAATTAGCAAGTCTAAAAAAATCAGAAAAAAATATGTATACACTGTTCAAAGCAGTGCTGTTAGCTTGAATCCTCTTCCCCTTCTCTGGAGGACCAGAGGCTCCTCTTTCTTACTCACCACCAAAGGCATTTAGGTAGGTGGGCATGAGGGAGATGGTCTTTTTAGTACTGGGTCTCCACCTCTGGAATGAGCTTCTGTGAATTCGTCCAATGTCATCAGCTTTGAAAACTCAGAAAATCTGCCATTTTCATTGGTTTTATGCTGAATTGGATTTGAAGGGCTGATCTGCAACAGAAATGGAATGAATATGCAACTGTATGGGATATATATTTTGTGGCAAAATTGACCTGTTGAATTCGAGTTTAAGAAGGTAGACAACAAAACCACAATTTTCTCCAAAAGCAGCCTTTATGCTATTTCAACATCAAGATTCAATTTAAAGTTTATTCCTATAGGTTTTTGAGTGGAAAATTTGGGAAGACTGGTTGATTTTTTTTGTCTGTCTGCTTGTTAATATTATCAAAAACATTACTTTTTATGTAAAAGTATTGAATATATAAAAATGCAAAAGCTAAACAGGAACTATCTTCATGAAAGGTTAGATTTTCCCCATTACAGCAGACAAATATTATATGGACATTCATCATAATTTCCTGTCAATGAGATGAACTTCCATAAAGAAGGCCAGAAGTATCAGAGATCGGTGGAAAATAAATAATTCTCTTTAACAGAGAATATGAGCCTCCTACTGTATTTTATGAATCCTTCTCCACAGTGGATGACACCTTCATACCACTTGTCAAGAAAGCACCTTGTAGTTTCACAGCTTTCATTCGTTTCACCAGGGGGCGAGAAAACATGTTTGCTAACTAAACATTTCATAAATTCCTAGCTATTGTTAAGCAAACCCAGCAATTGTTAAGCTCCAGAAGTTTCTGTAGGAAAACTGGGAATATGCTTAAATTCTTCTCATGATATTCAGTAGAAGTTTAAAACATCAAACTGAGGTGGAATCATGTTTTGACATTATATCCTCTGAAAATACCATTGTGTTCTAAAATACGTAGTCAAACATCTAAAAAATGTCAACACAAATTCATCAATAGGATGCATCGATAGTGGTGTGGTGTCTAGATCAAGAAAAATAATAGTACCACTCTATTCTGCTTTGGTTAGTCCAGAATAATGTGTCCAGTTCTGGGCATCACAGTTCAAGAACATTGACAACTTGGAATATGTCCAGAGAAGGGCAACCTAAATGGTAAAAGTCCTGGAAACCAAGCCTTATGAAGAGTTGCTTAGAAAACTGGGCTTGGAAAAGGAAAGGCTAAAAGGTGATGTTTAAATATCTGAAAGGATATCATATTGGAGATAGAACAAGCTTGTTTTAATGCTGCTCCAGAACTACAGACTTCAAACTATAGGAAAAAAGATTCCACCTAAAAATTAGGAAGAACTTCTTGATTTTGTCAGAGCTGTTTGACAACGGAATACGCTGCCTTGGAGTGTGGTAGAGTCTCCTTCTTTGGAGGTGTTTAAACAGAAGCTGTTTAAAAACATCTGTTGGGAGTGCTTTGATTGTGTACGATTGTGTATTCCTGCATGGCAGGGAGTTAGACCTTTTGGTCTCTTCCAGCTCTATAATTCCATGACTGATGACAGAATCAGATTCCTGCAAATCAGAGGAACTTCCAAAAGTAGGACTCTGAGGTAAAAATCCTACATTAAACAGGCATAGTGTAACACTCTACCTGTGAAGGTGTGTGTCTTCCATTTTCCTGTCAGCTCTCTAGAACCAGAAAGGGCCACTGTGGCTGCTCTTTATTGATGGGGAAGCAAGGGAAATGGAAGGCAGTTCAGAGGGCAAGGATGCAGCTGATCTGGGTTCATGGTGGGGGGGAAGTTAGGGTGCACCATCTTTTTTCTTTCCCTTGGAATGAGGATCAACTACTTCTTCCTCTTCTGAATTGTCTCCTGCTTCCCTTCCCTTCCCTCCCCTCCCCTCTCCACAGGTAAGGAACAGGAACAGCCTCTCCTGGAACTTGTCATCTGTGTGGGGTGATAACATTTCCCTGTATCTCCTCCAAAATGAGACATACTCATGTATAACAGGATTGCCTTTAGTATTGCCAGTCATTGGCCATTTCTGCATGGGCTTAAAAAAATGGTGCAGAGTGTCCTCCAGGGAGGATGTCTGCATCTGGGAGTGGACTGGGTTGGACCTACTTAGTGCAGGCTGAGCTCCGGAATGACCCGAAGTGGTTGTCCAGTGTGCTTTTGAAAGACCGCTTGAAACAGGTCTTTCAAAAGCACGGAGCACGCCACTCTGTGCCCGTGCTCCGGTGCAGATTTGCAGACTCGCACCAGTGCAAGCCTGCGATCTGCCGGGGGTGGGCTTTAGGCTGGCAAGCTTCAGTGGTTGGTGGAGAGCCTTGACCAACTGGAAGCCGCCATTTTCATCCCCGGAGCAGTGTGGAGTGGTGGCCACGCACTGCTCCGGACCAGCCTGGACCCAAGCATGGAGCCAAGAAGTCCAGTAAGTACCGGCACGGGGCGATTCCCTCGCCCCGTGTGGAAACGGACATTGTTTTTCTCCTATAAGCTCAAAGCAGAATTGCAATTGACTACCCATTATTGTTCATATCATACAGGCACCCCCATGGCTTCAGAAGAGTAATTACAGGGGTTAGGAATTGTGATGACTGAAAACCAGTATTTGGGTTTTAAAATAATGGTACACGGTAGCACTGCAAGAATGACCACCACCTTTATGATCTCATCCTTGTCTCACTTTACCTCACTTAGCTATCATACTCTTTTTAATAGTTCCACACAAGGATATCAATCTTGCAAGAATGAACATTATTTCCAATCAGGGAAGACCACTATTAGCTGAAAGGAACCTGATATAGTTTGGGCTTCAGAGTCCACATGAATCCTATGGGCACTCTTGATTTTTATGTCTAGATGTATGATTTGTGAGGTTGGGACTCATCATCATATCTCTTTACTTTTGACACACATTTGCTACTTTATTTTTATTGGTACTGTTTTAGTGGCATAGGCCTAAAATCCATTTGCTTGTCCCAGTCAGAATATATCCATGAATTCATAGCTGAATGGTAACTTAACACTTCCATATAGCCCACTGATTCAGTAGATCTGTTCTAGCTGGGGCTAAGTAACTGAATTTAAGCTATGCTTTTAAAAAATCTATTTTCTAGTGTGTGATTTTTTTCTACTTATAAAAATATTAACACGTTCAAGCAACAGTACTTAAATTTCAAAAAATAGATAACACATAAAACGTTGGTTTAAAAAAGTCAAAAGACTGGACTAAAAAGTATCTTGCTTGGGATGGTTTGTTGCTGGGTGTCTTCACATCCTTTCTGACTTATGGTGACCCTATAGTGGCATTCTTGGCAGAATTTGTTTGGTGGTGGTGGAGGTTGATCTTTCCTTCCTCTGAAGCTGAAGGGCACCAGATGGATTTCCATGTCCAAGTGAGGATCCGACTGCTGGCCTCTCTGTGTCCTAGGCCTACACTCAGATCATTACACCAAACTGTCTCTCCTTGGGCTGGTGCATAGTAACTATTCTCCCACCTACACCTATTGTTGTGGGTTACACATTGGAAACATTATATCAGTTTCAGTTTCACATTTGGTTTATAGTGGAAAAACAAAGACTGGTAATGCTAGCACACTGCAGTCTAGAAGCAACCATGGGTTTAAAAGGAGATGGTTACAGGAGCTTTTATCATAGAGGATGCCAAGCAGAAACCTGTGGACACAGCTGCACTTAGCAAACATCTAAGATCTGGCACTCAGAATGCATGCTGTTTGTAGAGACATACACATGAAAGATTACATAAGGGTAAATACTTGCTTTCAGGTATCCCTACAATTCATCTTTTTATAATTATGTACTTCTCTGAAGACTTTCACAGATGTACTCTTAGGTGATCTTGCCTCTAGGCTGCTTAAAAGACCAAACCTTCATAGCTTCGGTACCATCGTCTGTGGACCATTCACCAGATCTGTTCACTGCCAATAACCAGGTTGTTAGAATTTAATCTGTGTATACATTTGCCTTTTGTGCTTTTACTCTCCCAAGAGAGCCAAAGGAAAACCCACATACATTGCGAAGGTGCTTTGATAGGTCCCATACGGTCAGAGTTCTCGAAGTTTGTAATTTGTTTGCTAAGTAATGACAACATTGGTAGTGATAATGGATATTTAAAACCCATTCATGTTAACCTATAGGAAAGGAAAGATAGATTAATGACATGTTGCATAGATCAAACTGAGCTGCTGTCCCAAGACCATTTAGGATTAATGTTTCTTTCTGCTAGCAATGGAGGTTTTAACCAGATAAGCACTTGGTCTGTCTTCAGACTTTCTCCTACCTCCCACAGCATTGATCTTCAAAAGTTTGTTTGGAAATGAAACTAAATTCTGTGTTTCCTCTACAGATGGTTGACCTCTTTCAGTTAGTTGCTGCATTACTCATTCAAACAATTACACAGGTCAGAACAGTATAATCTAAATTATTTAGTCTCTGGGTGTTTTTCAGACACTACTGACAGGTCGAGAAGATACAGCTGCTGCTTGTACCTGGATTTGAACTCCATGAGATAAGAGAGTTTTGAGTTTGAGTTTCAGTCATCACTGGCTCACGTTGCCTACAAAACTGCATACTGTGAACTGGTCCTTGGGGGCACCGAGTGTCTCTAAGTATCCAAATCTCTCCATTGTAAGCCTTTTCGCAGCAGATATCTCAAATTCTTCTCTTTTTTTTCCATTCCCAAAATACTTGGGCATTTGCTTTCCTCTGCAACTTAACTTTAGAAATTCTCCATTTATTTATATATTTTTTTTTTGTTTGTCCCCCCACAGGGAGCAATTGAAATCTACCAGACTAGCAAAATATTATGATAACCTTTTCCATCCTAATTTGTACTGGAGGCTGAGTGTGTGCTAGGATCAACATTAATTACTGTATAACATTTCAGCTGTGTAGTTCATAGAAATGTCAGGGAGTTAGCTAAAGGGGATACCGGGTCCTGGTACCAGCAGGGGGTACATGGCCCTGACCATTGTGATGCCAAGGAATGATGGGAGTATATAAAAATAGAATCCATAACTGAGGTGTTAAGGCTAACTAACCCCACTAAAAGTTATGTTTCTCTTGGAAACTCATCACATGTATAAAATGTTTCCCAGACTTACTGGCACTTGCTAATCATTCCCTCCACCCTTTAAGTTAATAAAACCTCGTTTCCAGCGGTTAGCCAAACAGACTGTAATAATGATTCTCCATAATAAGGCATCTACGTTGTTAAAGTTAATATATCAGTTTGAATTAATGCACTTTAAATTCCGATTCCTTTTGCAGCTTGCATCCAAACTAATTACAGGTTTTAAATTGTCACTAGTAGGAGCTCAGCCAAGGCATATTTCCTCTCTTCTTTAGCTGCACCCTGAGAATTCATGAATCAATTTTTTTCTGGGTCATGACTTTGCCCCACCAGGAGCAGAGAAAAACCCTTCACTGTGAAGAAAATGGAATGGCAGGGATCCCAGTCTGGGCAGAATTTGCACGCAAATGGCAAAGAAGTAAATGACAGGGGAAATTTCCAGTGCCATGAGAACAAAAATCTGAAAATCATTTGTAGTAATCCAAACAATAATGAATTTAGCAAATAGTTTAAAGCACAGCAGTGGGCAGGAGTGGCTTAGTAATTTCAGGCGGTTGAATGATTTGGAAGGGACTGCTGGCTCCCTTTAAAAAAAAAAAATTAAAAAAAGGAGAAGAAGAAGAAAGCAGAGGCTGCCTGAGTACACTGCCACCCCAAAGTGGCTTTTTATATTTGTAGATCTAAAAGAATTTTATTATCCTCTCCCTGATTAATATAAGACATCTATCTATCTATCTATCTATCTATCTATCTATCTATCTATCTATCTAGAGAAGCACAGTTGACTAATGTAATGACAATGCCTTCTGATTTAAGAATCCTTGCTGTTTTGATCTGGACATTACAGGGCATAATTAAGATTTACTTGCTTCCTTTATCTGAAGTCACTTTTGTAAAGCATCACCACTTTGCTGTATAATGGCCTTGTGATCTCACTTACTATATTCTTATTTTTTTTTCTTTGTCTGAGCCTTTTATTCACCTGAATGGGAGCTATGGCAAAGGAATTCAACTCTGCTCTTGGGAAATTTTTTTAAAAAAAGTTGCATGGATTGAAATGTACTCTTGTTCCTTTAAGAGAAGAATCTATCAAGGAACTGAATAGGACAATACGTGGAACGATAAATTAGCATAAAGTCTAATGTTTGTCAAATGTTTTTGCCCCCTTACTTTATTTTTTTCATGCACCTGTAAGATTTGTAAGAATGGCACCTAGAATTACTTAAGGGGAAGCGAGGAAGGATTTTAGGAAAATATGCACATGTTTGAACTGCATATACATGCATTCTGGTATATGCACAGGTTTGGATGGCCTATACATGCATTCTGGTTTAACTTCTGGAAGAATCACAATGTTAAGGCTGTTCAGTGAAAATGAAGATTTTTTTTTAAAAATAAAAAGCATATTTTCCACAAAAATAATGGGCTTTGTTGGCAATGATTTACTTAAAATACAGCATCTTGTGTGACTGTTCTTGCTTCTTCGCTGTTAATTGTATGCACATAGAGCTCACTAATATTTGTATCTGGAAGTACGTGCTATTAAACTTAATGGGGCTTCCCCCCCAAAAAAAACAGGGCTAGATCCAACCTAAAAGGGACCCATTGATATGAGTAAGTCTAATCATGATTAAACAGATTTATTTATATACATTCTGAGAAGAATGAGTACTGAATTAAGCCCATCAGTATAACTGAGGAATAAAGTTCTTAATTTTAAAGTTGGGGGAGAAAAGAAAATGACCCAAATATTTTAAAATGCTGTATGTGTGTGTTTGCACATATGCATATATGATGGGGAGTGTTTGGTTATCACTTTATTAGATTTCTTGTATGAGTGACTTGTGAAGAAAAACATTATTATCTGTGCTGTTTTCCTCTGATTACAAGAACTGCGTTAGACATAAAAGTCTACTTAAAACTAGTTTACAGTTTAAAGACAGGTTTAATAACAGGTGAACGCTGCAAAATATGCAAACAAAATGGCAGACATGAATGACTTCATTTAAAGCATAATTGCTTCTCATCAACCCAAGAAATCATGCAGAAACAGTCCCTGCTTCACCCAGCCAGGAAGGGACGAGAGAAATCAGTCAGGCATATATTCTAAATGGAAGGTCCATTCCTGGGTCGCAGCCAGACAACTATTCTGTACACACATCCAGGCTTAAAGACAACAGTCCTTAGAATCCTAGTTCATCATAACAGATAATTATACAGCAAGTAAAACAATGAGGATTTTTGGCCCTTGAATATATAGTCTAATTGTGGCTATGACATTCTGCCTGGGAGGTATAAAGCACACTCCTATGGGAGTCATTTTCTTATACAAGGGAAGGGAGTACATATGAAGTTATTTTGATAACTGTTGTGTTCCATTTTTAAAAGATGTTATGCAATTTTTCTCCCTGAATCTTGCTGTGGAACCCTCCCCAGAGAATTCTATGGATATTTTAATAGCAGAACTTTATAAATACCTAATTTTAAAGATTTTAGAGAACCATGTCTTTTTTAAAAAAAAAAGCAGCAAAATAATGATTTTTTTTTAAAAAAATAAGGCACTTTCAGCACAGTAATAATGAATGAACATTTAGCCGCAATATTCCTTATAGCAAATGGAATACACCAGAATATGGCTTATTCAAAAGCTGCTGTCTTTGTGCATAAAGAGAAAGAGAGAGAGAGGGAGAGAGAGAGAGAGAGAGAGAGAGAGAAGGCTGGAAGATATTCTGGAAGAATGCCACAATGCAATACAGCTTAAAAAATGGGTTTCCAGATACATCTTACAACTCTGTATTTTATATATACAATAAAAGGTGGCTGTTTGTTGCACTCGTAGTCATTTTTTGTATTACTTTTATGTAAACCGCTGTTGCTTTCTTTTTATTTAATGTTTGGCTATGGCTGGTTCAAGAAATTTTGCCACCAAAAATGTGTCTATATATACCCAACCAATTTAAGATCCATAATATCCAACACAGACTGAATGATTTTGTCACAGAAAGTAGAAAATTCCTATTTCTGGCAGTAAACGTACAAGAACAACATATTAAATAACTAACCATTTGCCACTGTTCTGTGACATATAAAATCTGCTGCCTGAGGTGATTGCCTCTCTGTGCCTAATGGTAGGGCTGGCCCCAGGAACCTATGCACATATTCTTATTTGTAGCAACAATACAGATTTTGACATGGTTGCGAACCGTGTCAGAGCTAAGAAAAAGAGCTGATTCCTTGGTGGCAGAGAAGGGAAGTGTATGTACAGAAACACTAGCCTTCGTGCTGGGAAACAGATACCCCGACTCTTCAATTGGTGCAGCAGAACTGCCAGCCAATTAACCTGAAGTCGAGTTCTCACTTAAACTCCTGACCTTTGGTCTACAGATCTGTGAGTTGCATCTGGTATCATTGAATCCACCCTTTTGAAAATGAAATGAAATAAAATAAGGACTGCTCTCAATTTTTTTCTTCCTCTGTTTTCTCTCTCTGGCTATTTGTTTTTTAAGGAACGCCATTTTGGCACCTGCTTTTTTTTTTTTAAACTGTTTAAGCTGCACAAACCATGCTGTGTTTTCCTCACTGTTGAAGAAAATTAGTTCACCCCAGAAATAGCCAAAGTAGGGGAGAGATCTGTTTTTGCATACAGATTTTTATTTTACAATAGGCTATATGACCAAACAATTGCTGAAATAACCCCTTTGCTTTCTATACTGTATACAGAGTACCAAATCATTACATCATTTGCCCTGAGGGCTAGACCAGAAAAGAAAGCGAAGGGCAAAATTAGGAAAAGAAAATAGATGTAAAGGCTGTTCTCAAATAGAATCCACAAAACAGGCTTGTTTTTGTTAAAACAAACTGATTGTGATTGGAGGGAACCAGTAATTCATACCTCATATGCTTTCCCTCACATACAAAGCAGCTTTCTCAAAGCAATTTCTCTTTACAGGGATCCAGTACAAGGTACTCTGTTAGCTCACATTAAACAAGACTCAAATACTTATGCGGCTCTAAATAAAAATCAATTTCCGCTATGTGCAATTCTTAAAAACTATCATATAGTAGAAGTCATCATTTTCTTTTGAAAAAAATCTGATGCCCAGTACTGATTTTTTTATTGTTTAAAAATATGCATATATCCCCTTTGTCCATGGAATATTGAAAATACTATCAATAGCCAAGTTCATTCCAGCTACACATGTGTAAACAGCCTTCTTAGGTGTAAACTCAGTTTTTCAGAGCTTCAGCGTGCTTTGCAGTGGTTGGGAGACGCCTTGAATTTGAATTAGTTTCAGATGGCTCTCCGTAAGTCAGGATATTTTCATGTAAATCTCCAGTATTTGCATTTATCAGGCTTCAGCATGTGCAATTCAATGTGATTTTTTTTTTTAAAAAAAGAAATAAGTAATTCATTTTTACTACAATATCAAAGCATGGTGCAACATAAAATGGAACAATAATATAACTTAGTATCATAGAATGTAAAGCAATGTTTCATAGTGCGCATGTTTCCATGCATACTGGTAGACAACCATTTGTCAAGATTTAATGGAACATTGTAGAAAGGCATTCGCTTGAATATCAGATCGGTGTTCAAGTGCCCCAACAGTTTTCCCGATCATGATTTTGTTAGACGGAATCTGTTTTTGACTTTAAAGTCACAGCTTTCAGAAAGTCTGTTCTGTTGTGTATCACTCCGAACACAGCCACGATGTGTCTATAAGCCAGATTAATAAAACAGAGAGATGAACTCAACTGTGACTTTTGACATCAACAATCTGACTTCAATATTTCTCTGTGCAAAGAAGCTTCTGACTCTTATTACTTTTTTTAAAAAAATCCCCTGTGATGGATGGCTTTTCAGCTCCTGACAGCCCAGGCTGATTCTAATAGTAGTTTTTAAAAAACAAAAGAAAAGAAATAATCATCTGCGATGGGAGATGCATAGCTGCTATTTAAGATTTCCTAGTTCATGTGTTGAAAACATTGCAGCAACATTTGCAGCAGTCTCTCTCTTTCTGTCTCTTCCCCCTCCTCTCATTTTCTCCAAGGCTAGGATACAAAATTATTATTATAAATCAACTCTGCTTTAGTACAGCATTTGATTATCTTTATTCTGGAAACCCTCGCAAAAGCCTAGTTTAATCTGGGCTCTGTTTGACTTGTCTGATCATCTGGGTTTTCATTGTCATTGCTTTGTAATAATTGAATGTCATACATAATGGCGTAAAATGAGGCAAAGTCACAGAAGCTGCCAATCTTGGTGGATCTAAGAGATCATGAGCACAGGCCTAGAAATGCTTGATTTGTTTGTGCCAACAATATTCATCACAGGCTTATCTCCCTGGGCTAGTGTTCTTTTGGTCTCTTCATTTCAAACACTCTCTCAGCATCCACTGTAGCTGCTTAATCAGTGTGTTTTATCTCCGACAATTAACAAAATGAGAGAATAGCTATATTGGCACTACAGGGGGAAAAAAAAGTATTAAAATGATGTTTACCATTCTGCGAATTAAACACTTTACTTATCCTTTTCCTGACATACTTGGTTTCTGTTTAAGTAACCAAGGGAAAATCACACTTGCTGCTACTCAACATTTGTTCTACACTCTCCGTTTCAAGAAGGATTCCAGGAAAATAAATTCCTTTTAATGCTAACCATATTTGAAAACATAGACAATGGCAGATCATATTTACATGCTTTCCTGAAAGAGGCGAGTTCCCCTGTTTTGCATCTAATTAAAAGTTTGCAAGAGATGTGATAGATTTTTGGGGGTGTAAATTAAAATTAATTAGTGTTATTAAGCATCTATGAAAAGAAGAATTTGTGAAATAGTGAGAAATATTATTTAAACCCTAATGGAATTCAGTGAAACCCACAGGTCTATTACAGGCCTCAGATTTGCCAGGATCACTGCAGGGAATCTAACATTAATAAGCACACTGGTAATTAAATCATTTGTTACTTTGTCTGTAATGTTGTAATGTTTCAGTGATACTCTGTCAGAGCTCTTTGTGCAGATCAGAGCTAATCAAAGGTAATCAATTTTCAGCATTTGAGAAATCTGTAAATGATTATACATTCATCAGATCATTTAGTGGAGTGCAGGGAAAGTGCAATGCAATTAATCTTCCAGCATGAGGAGGAATTACCACCACAGAATTCAACAGTTATAATTAATTTCATTGTCTTGCTGTGAATTTTGATTGCTTTTCTTTGGACTGTATAGCACAAATGATGATTCATTGCAAAGTATTTGCAAAGCAAACACACCAGTGTGCTATGCAAATTAAAGTAGCTATATAACAGATAGGTTTCAAACTTCCTATTTACTTGGGGTTGTTGAGTACTAATTTGCCAAATAATTGCTTGTTAACTTTATACTCTCTTCTCTTGAATATTGAGATCAGTAGCCAAGAGAAAGAGAAAGCACTTGCGTTGGCACATCCCCATAGTATCTTCCTAAAATATTAGGGAGACCTCAAAGTGAGGATTTCACACCAGGAGGGAGAGTGTATTAAATGTATTTTAATACATCCATGCTGTAGATCCTACTCGAAGATGCTCATGGGCTTTCTGTTGTGTTCATTTTGGAAAGTGTGTATCATCTTGAAGCTCTCATTAATTCAGAATTTAAATTTTTGAGATTTTCATCAGAAATATAATGAAATAAACAAAATAAATATAGCATTAATCATTTTTTTAAAACTAGGAGTCATTGTCACTTTGAAATCCTAGCTTTGTCCTATTGATAGAAACATCAGTTCATCTAAGTGTGTCAAATGGAAGTGATAGTAATCAAAGGGTCACCATGGGCCTCATTTGAAAGAACACACAAAAAGGGACTGCCCAAGTTACTCATGACCTGGACTTGGTTACAATGAACAGAATCCTTCCTGTTAGGGAAAAAGTAACAGAAGCAAAGGGTTAGAAGTAAAAAAGACAAATGTATGACTCATAAAGCACAGGGTTAAAGGCTAGGCAATGGGGTGTGCATCAAACACTAGATATGGTGTGAATGCTATCTGCACAATTTGAAAAATAAACCAGTTTAATTTGGGCTAATCTGGAGGATATTTAGGCCAGATCTGAATCTTGATTCAGAAATCCAGATCTTACAACTCCTATTGAATATCATGGGAAATCAACAACTAGCTATATTTTTAAGATGTCAGAATTATAGGAATTTTGAAGGCTGAGTAGACCCTGGGGAGAAAATTTTGCCTGCCAAAGACAAATAGATGCAGGTTTATGTGCTATAGACCTCAACGTATGTGTGTGTGTGTGTGTTTAAAAAAGGGAAGTGCAAGTAACTTTTCTATTACTTGGCAGAACTAAATGAAATATAGAGTTATAGTTGTCTTTTCCAAGAAGAGGATTCAGAAAAGCAGCTGCCAGGCACTTCATGGAAAAGGAGTCTTTACAGTTTTGGAGTTTAATAAACAAAATGATGCACTTATTCCCTTGTGCTTTGTTACTGGCAATTATTATAAGGATGACAATACCATAATTTAAAAACATCTGCAAAATATTACAAGAAAATATGCAGAATTGTAGGCAGAGAGAATGTCCAGAGATTTGCTTCCCCACAGAAGCAAGAGATTTTCAAGTTTCAGAGGGATAATTGTTGGAGTTAGGGGGATCTTGAGGAACCGGTCAAGACTTTGTTTTCTGCTCAGTTGGCATTGAAATCATAGAAAGAGGCATGGGGCAAGTGATGGATGAGAATTGTGGTCCACACAGGGGCAAAACAGAACGACTTGAACACCAAGCATTTTCCAGGGAAGGCTATATTGTATCAAGTGATCTTCCAGCCTACCAAAACACTTTTATCATTCTCACTGTTGGAAGAGGAAATAGCAAAAAGCACTGAACATGGGTCAGTCCTGGGATATATCAGCATACTTCCCCCAGAGCACTGGGACTGGTAAACCATTCAATCTGATTAGAAGCTAGAGCTGTCACTCACACATCTCTCTCCATCCTCCTGGGAATATCATTCTTCACTAATTGACTTCTCACAGGAAGAAACACTAATTTTAAAGATGTTCTTCTCACGGTGAAAACTGTGCAGAAATATTTTCTTCTGCACAGAGTATGCTGTTTCTTGTGCAGAAAATATTGTTTTCTGCTCAAAGCAATCCCGTGTGAATTTTGAACAGAATAAATTACAAACTTGAGAGGATCCTTGACAGTTCAAGATTCTTCTTATCAAACTTTCTTGACACTTGAAAAACATGTTTTTCAACAGTTGTTCAAATATTTCTGAATATTTCCCCCATCTCTCTCTTTCTTTCTTCTCCTCACCCTGAGGTTTCCCTTAGATGGAGAATGGGGTGAGATATATAATTTTTTGTAGATGCACAATTGTTTCTTTTTACCCCTCTGAGTCCAAATTGCTAACACGTGTACAGAATAGAGTTTGCACTTTGCATACTTCAGAGGAGTTTTGCTTTGGGATGTATGTCTCCTGAATCTGTCCAATAACCCCAGTTGTTTGTGGATTCGGGATTTGTCTAAACCTGAAACATAGATCTAATAGATAATATGACCATGATCCTGGATCCCACTGGAGAAAATGAGTATAACACACATCTGGGAGTAAGCCTCATTTAACTCAATAGATCATACTTCTAAGTAAGCATAGATAGCATTGTAGTAATAGTTGTAAAAATTTATTTCCCCCTCAAAAAGAAACCATATACTTGAATGATTTTTTTTTTGCATTTAGATATTTTAAGCTGTACACATAATTGCCCTAATGCACTTCCTTTAACATGTTTTAATCCTTTGTTATTTATTATTCTTTATTATATACAACAACATGCCATCTGAGCAGCTGCAACTGGATTATTTTTTCAGGGCTTTGTTCCACTGCTTTACTTTCCTAATCATGTAAGTTAATCCTGTTTAGTCTGGGAAACTTCTCCTTATAAGATAGAAATTGTGAAAAATCCAAAATGTCAGTGGCAAATGTACCTTTCTTAGTCAACTGTTACACATTTTTGAGTCATCTAATTAAAAATAGACTCAGAGACCCAGTGTGGTATAGTGGTTTGAGTGTTGAACTCTGACCCTGGAGATCAGGGTTCAGTTCCCTACTTGACCATGGAAACCCACTGAGTAACCTTGGGCACATTACATACTCTCAGTGTTCAGAAAACCCCATGGTGGAGTCATCTTAGGGTTGCCATAAATTGGAAATTACTTGAAGGCACACACCATCACACCAATAACAACAATTTAAAAGGAGATACCAAATCTTTATTGATATGCTATGAAACTTCAACAGTATTGAGTTGGGACACGAATGAAAAGCATGGAAATGGAATCTCAGACCATTTACCACTATTTTTCAAAAAAAGAAAGACAGACAGGAAGGAAGGAAGGAAGGAAGGAAATATGTAGTGTAGGTACATTCAGATTGAGAACTACTTAACGATCTGAATCCAGATCTATAAACTGGATCTATGTCATTTGACATCTTAGAGAAGGTAAAATACTGATGTGATGAGTAATGGTATCAGTTGCCTGAGATATATAGGTCCTGTCTTTAGATGTTGTTGCAGCGTTGGATTGGTCCTCATAGAAGTTCCCAGAACCAAATGGAGGTAAAATTTAGCTGATAGTTTGAGGGCTGGCCCATAATTTGGCAGAGTGAGACACCTCCCTCACGTAGTAAATGTTGAGGGTCAGCAGCTTCATCCTCCTGAATTCCTCTTTCATTCCCCCTCTCTCAGCCATTATCATCTGTTGGATGGTAAGTGTACATGCTACATACTGCTTGTCCTCCACCCTTGAACTAGCCCTCTTGTCCTCAAGTAAGGTGGAGGAGACTGTCCCATCATCTAGTTGCGATAAAATTCACCTGCTTGTCCAGTTTGATTCTATGCATGGAATGGAGAGGAGTAATATCTTGTTTTTTTATTCAGGTGGCAAAATATCTTGGGCTAGCCCTTTCATGTCCACTAAGCTTCTGAACATGAAAAAAAGATGTTTCTTCTTTTGTCTCAAAGAGAGAGAAAAAAAGCATCAGCCAAAACTGAAAGGATATATACCCAACAGAGGCAAACAGATTGGCAAATAGGATGAAACTTCACCTGTACTATCAGTATATGTGTCATGGCCCAATATCCTAAGAAGTCTCCTGAAAAATAAGTCATGTTGAATTCAGTAAGGTTTGTACCTTTAAAACTAGAAGTAAAGTAATGGTTTAAGTGTGGTATCCAGCAACTTATCCTCTACCCCTCAAACCTCCAGTTTACATTCTGAAGGTCTTCACACAGAATTAGAGAATAATAAAGCTAGGAGAGACCATGGGGGCCCTCCAGTCCAACCCCCTGCCATGCAGGAACACCCATCACAGCACTCCCAACAGATGGCCATCCAGCCTCTGTTTAAAAACCTCCAAAGAAGGAGATGCCACCACACTCATAACATCTCTTAAACAAGTGGTAGTACCTTGTGGCACTTCCACCATGAACCCTGCTTTCCCCTCTCAAATCCACCACCTTAGTGGAAAAGGAGTAAAGCCTCTCTGGTTTTAGCCAAAAGGATTTGATAATCTGTGGTAGCACGTTTCTATCAAAAATAGAACTGAAGAAAAGTACTCTGAGTCAGAAATTATAAAAATAGAATGTAGTCTTTATTAAAATAACAAACAGGAAAAAGGTATTGGGTTTTATAAGTATATATAGGCAAAATAGAATTTCCTAAAATGTCTAGTCAGATTCCTCAGCTCAACTCAGTATTTGGGTACAAAGCTTTCATACCCACTCAGACCTTTGGCTTCCCTTGCTCAAAGTCCTAATCCCTAAGTCAGAGTCTCACTTTCTGACCCACATAGAAGTGATCTGGCCTCTCCTCTGCCTCTCACTAGGCCTCTTAAGAAAAACCAACTCTAATCCAGCAAAAACTCTCCCTCCTTCTCTCCATGAAGGAATCTGCCTAAAAAATGCAAGTCATTTCCTTATATAGAGCTCCTCCCCAGAAAGCTCAGCTCCTCCCATGCACCAATGGACTGAGTTTCTCTTTTACCCAGGTCCTCGTGTGTCACTTGGCAACCTGATGCTAAGGCTGGCCTGCTTCTCAGGCTTACCACTCCCCTGGTTCACACATTCCCCTTGCCATTTTGCACTCTGGGCAGGGGCATCGGTGAATGGGGCATCAGTCTGGGATCAAATCAGAGCAAGGAATATAGGAACTTCTTTTTTTAAAAAAATAAATAAATAACAGGTCAATTGATTGGCCTGCTTCACTCAATATTATCTGCTGATTGGCCAAGGAAATTTTCTTCAGATCCCTCTCAAGATGCCAAAGATCTTTTGTATGCAAAGCACTTGTTCTGCCACTCAGCTATGGATTCTCATCCACCCACAGGTTTCTTGATCCTGATGATACAGAGATCTATCAATCTGAAAGATGAAGTTCTGCACACATTTTTCCTGAAGGTGACATGATTTATGAGAGACTATAGCCATTTTTTCTATATCCTAAGCCAGTTGTAAAGCTCAAAATCCAGCTGTTAGACCCCAACAGAGTAGACTCACTGAATCCCTTTAACTTTCTTAACATACCAAATTTAATTCTATGGGTCCACTTTAGTTGGGACTAACAAATGGATCTAGGGCCTGGTGCTGAACACTCTGTGCTTTTTCTGAGTTGATCCCAAAGAACATGTCTTTGTGGCATCCTCTTGTAATGTGTGCTCTTCCCATGCATTCCAGGTGAGGTGACATGACTGCTAGCACGTTATTTCTCAATCAGTTTGGCCAATATCACTAAAAATTCCCATTGGAACAGCAATTTGAAGATCTTGTGTAAAGTGGAAAGCAGGACCCAGCACAGACCCAGCAGGGGTATACTTAGAAGTCACCTTAATAGTTTATTTGGAAACATTTATATGTAACTATGTCTCGCAGGTTTGGCTTTTATAATTTGTTCATGTAAATTCAATGTAAGTTCCATGCCATTCTCTGTGTGTGTTGTGGTTTTGTGAAGGATTGGCTTCCAGGTGTAGGGAGGGAATTCCTGCCAGACCAAGTGCACTTTTGAAAGAGCTGTTCTGATGGACCACTAAACAAGAATGAATTCCATGGATTACCAAACAAAGCTTGCCAAGACAGTCTCCTTCATTTGTCTCATATATTAGCAGAGATTGAACAAAAAAACAAAAACAACCCTACTTTTTGGGGAATCCCAGGATCTCTATCCAGTATAGCTCTTCTGGCAGAGTTGCAGTTCAAAAAGTAACTTTTTCAATTATCTAGGAATCAGTATTATGCTTTTCCCCCAGAGTTTTCTCCCTTCCTCTTTTTTTTTTTCCTGGCAGCTTTGCTTGGTTGGCTTCATCCCACCTTCTACCATGTTGGCAAAACAGGCTCATATATTTAACCACTTTCTTCCCCTCATGTCGAAGTTATTATTATGCTTTTTAGTTTGGGGAATGATCTCTTATTATTTCTGAAGTGTATGTTCCTGCCAAGTTTTCTGTGTGCTTCAGGGGCAAGAGCATTGCCCACAGCTCTGGGGTTCTTTGTTGAAGCTGGAGGAAAGAAAAGGAATAGTATAAAAGCTCAATGGCCTCTGTGGATAGGAAACTCATTATGAGCTCCAGGTCTCTGTTTTATTCCAAGCTATGTTTCCCTGTGGGACTTCAGTGTCTTGCAGGATGAAACCAGCAGGACTCATTACTTCTAAAACAATGTTTAGAGTCCCTTTTGGTGGAGGAATGCTTCTGCCAGTCAGGTAAAGAACCTGGGTCTTTAGCCTTCCCAGGACAATAACAAAGCAGTTTAGAATCTCCTCGGGAGAAGTGATGCCTTTGAATATTTGAACTGCAGGTGTTGCTCTGCAAAGACTTGTAGTACTCTTCTAGGCTAACTTACAAAGGAAGAATAGGAAATTCACTTTGGAATTCAAAGTCTAAGAGAAATGGGAATAATAGGGACACGATTTTGAGACTTCCTCCGTTTTTCCCACGAACCATGGACCATGACTAATACCCTGAGGGTGGAAAAGAAAAACATCCCCTTTTCCCTTTAAGGCATGTATAGAATTCAGTGTACTAGATAAGTAAGCCTCTTGACCTCACCTTGTCTTAAAGCTACAATTCACTGACTGACAATAATAGTCACTCAGACAGCAGGAATATGAGCTCACTCTCCATTTCATTAATTAGAAATGCTTTGTAATTGTCACAATAGCCATAGTGATCATGGCATTTATTTATTTATTTATTTATTTATTTATTTATTTATTTAGGATTTGCATTGAAGATACAAGGCTGTCTAGGACCTCAAGATAGCTCATGACAAAGTCAAAACAACATAAGTAAACAAAACCATCTTAGAAATATATTACCCAAATCTGCTAACTAAAAAGCCAGTTTAATTTAATCTCAAATTTAAACTCAGAACCAAAAAACTCTTTTTTGAACATTTTTAATTGGTGGCACATAAAACACATTTCTGTGTAAAATATAATAATTGCCTCATTTTGTTGAATTTAAAATCCACTTACTGATTTTGAGAAAGCGATAGCTACAGAGATGGTCTGGTGAACCTTTCTGGAGAGGGAATTTCAGGAAATAGGTACAAACACTAAGGACCTTTCTGCACTACACTGTTATAGTGCTATTGTTCCACTTTCAACATCCGGTGGAATTTTGGGGTTTGTAGTTTATTGAGGCCAAAGAGCTCTCTGGCTGAGAATTCTAAAGGCACCTTTAAACTAAATTGCAAACCCCAGGATTCCATAGGCTGTTGAAAATGGAATAATAACACTATAGCAGTGTAGTGAAGAAAGGCCCTGAGAAGGCCCCACCAGCCTGACTTCAGACTAGAAGCAGACAATCAGGGGTGCTTTTTTCAAAAGGAAGCATTTTCAGAAGCATTTTCAAATGTACCAGTTTAGCTTCAGCTAAATGAAGTGTGTCTCTATCAGTTTTTAAAAGGCAGACATGTTGAAAATACACATTTTTAATTTGTATTTTTTAAACACACACTTTGGTATGTATTTTATTGCATGTCAATCACATTCCAAGTTTGTGGATGTAGGAATTTTTTTTTTTTTGAGTCTGCGTTTGATTCTGATGATTGTTAACTGAGTCATATAAATTTGTGAATCCTAACTACATATGTAGAACTATATCAAAAGAAGGAATGTTGCAGTGTTGTTGGTATACATGGGACACACTCTTGCCAATCTTGGATGCATGACCATGAATGGAAATGCTGTAGGCTTTTGTGAAGCCATCAACATTCAAGAGATCCATTTTCTAGTCTAATAAGCATGCAAGAGTGCATATGTGTGTGGTCAGCTGTGACACCCATCGTAGAACCTCTATGGAAATTACTTCCTTTTCAGATGCCAAGCCTACAGCCTCCCATGGCAATTAGTTCAGACCTATTTAAACATGGGAACAGACACCAGAAGGCATGGCATTGGATCTGAAAGGAGTACTTTTTGCTGGAATCCCAGCATTTAGCATCCCTTTCCCAGTTGGGTTTAAATCTAAGCTTGAGTCAAGTCATATGTCTATCTTCTCTTTATCCAGTTATGGTACAACATGGAGGTGAGGTTACCACCAGTATTATGGGTATAGGACTATTAGTAGGGAGTACACCTCCACACTTTGATATTTTTTAATTGGCAAAATATGATTTAATTGGCATAATATATTAATTGTCATAAATATAAAATATACTCTGCTATGGTTGCATGGCCATGCTGACCAAGAGGGAAAATTTGGCTGTGCACTTGCATTGCAAAATAAGATCATGAAAGACTTCAAGTAATAGCCAGATTATAGTCCGGAAATCACCAAGAAACTGCAGTGACAATGGCCTTGCGGTTAGCTTCCAATGACTCAACCTTAAGAGACAATAGCATCTGGGAGATTCCCACAGGATGGCTGATTGTCTTAACTCCTTTCCCTCTGACCAAGCAAGCTTCCCATTTTTCTCCACATCTGTCTGACAATTATTAAGCTATCAGGACTACCATTAGACCTTTGTTACCTAATCCTAAAACCATTAGTCCACTCTTCGGACTCCATTGTTTATTCTGCCAAAGAGCCATTAACACCCTCAGTCTTCAAGCAGAAAAAGAGCATTTAAACCCCAGTTTTTTGGCCAGCCAACTCACAGATTACTGGTCACCACTCTACCACTCCAATTTCTGATTGTGTACTGTCCTTGTGTCTAAACCATATTGCCTTTTTTGCTGCTCTTCTGGATTGGTAAATATAACCCACTTTGCCCTAAAATCTTGCTATCCAAAACTTTTCTGCCTTTTCCTTCAGTTAACTTTGTGAGACTGAGTGACTGCTGGGATCTTGTGTGTGTAATAATTCCCTCAAATTAAGCTTACCTTTGGATCTCCAGCTGGTTCTTCCCTGCACTAGTCCTAGTAAACATAAGTGTAAAAGATCTCATAAGGTTACCCCCCTTTCACAGGCCTCCTCTTTGAGCTAATATTCCCCACTGTTTCACAGAGGTACTGGCATTGTGGGTAGACCCCTGAGTCACCCACATTTTAGGGTAACCAACCAGTTGAAACCTGTTGCACCACCATAACTCATAACACTGTCAACACATGGGCATTGCGCCAAGTGGATGTGCCATGGTATTCTCCTTTACCCTCTTAGCTGCTCTTACCATTACCTTGCATATTTCCTCTAGCTTCTTGCTTCTTTTCCTCAATCCCCTACTGTTCTCCCTCTTGCAAGGGAGTAGTTTAACGAATTCCCCAAATACTTTGACCTTTTCGCACAACAACGCTCTCTCACATCGTCCCATCACAAACCCCAGCAGCACCTCTGCTGGGATGGGAGCATGTCCCCAATGCTCCTCTCCACACATGATCAGCTGCCTGCGGAAGGAAACAAGAGGGTCAGGCTCCATCCTTCCAGATTTCAGCTGACCTTCTTCCCATGCTATAATAGGGGAGGAAGTATGCTTCCGGATCTTTTGCTTGTCCAGCTGCAATGGAAGGCTTGCATGATTGGAGGTCATTGATGGAGTTTCTCCATCAATGATATAGCCTGAGATCATGCTGGCTGGCAATGTGAGAGGGGTTGGATCATGACAGCATCATGTGAAATCATCATTGTCATCCTGCTCCTCTTGCGTCCCCATGCTGGGACAGTGTCACCATGTGGAAAGGGACTTTCCCCCATATTTCCTGGGGTTCACCACCATCCCCCCTCCTCCTCCTCTTCTTCTGAAAAAACAAACTTCTGCAGAACTTGGAGTTCAACATGTACATGTACATCCTTCTGGTTCCTTACTGGGACTGCATTGCCTATAAAACCATTGACCAATTTCAGCCCTATGGGGAGTTAAAGGTGTCTACTGAGACATGCTACTGCATATTATTGGCTGGTGCAACTATACAAAAGCTCCATTTGTAAGCCAAACATGATGTGTTTCTAAGCTAGCTTCTTTCACTCAGATGACAAGGACATACAAAGTTCATTTGGAAATGATTCATAAAGCAACAAGAAAATCAACTCCTGGGCAACAAAACACTAGATATCTTGCATCTTTGTGGGAGAATTAATATCAATAAGCTTTATCAATAAAGGTGTAAATATCTGACAACAAACATCTGTGTTGCTAGCACAAAGATTGCAACCTATTAAATATTCTTCTCCGTTAGTTAAAATTAATTTAGACTTGTTATTTTTGTTTTTGTTTATTTTTGTGAGAAGCAGAACAGTAGTTTTCCAAAGCAATCTTACACATATCTACTGGAAAATAAGCCCCATTGAATCCAATGGGCTGTAGTCTCTGGTAAGTGTGGATGGAGGACATGCAGCCTATAGAACATGTGTAGCTTAAAATCTATTTTTGTACCCTGGTTCCTTACAGGTTGTTGTTGTTGTTTTATGTGTCTTCAAGTCATTTCTGGCTTACGGAGACCCTAAGGTGACTCTACTGTGTGGTTTTCTGTGGGCTGAGAATGTGTGAAGCATCCAAGGTCACCTAGTGGGTTTCCATGGCTGAACAGGGAATTGAACCCTGGTCTCCAACCAGTACACCATGCTGGGTCTCATGGTTCCTCACAGGTCCCTCCTTCAATAAATTTCCTGATGAAAGCAAGGCAGAGGGCACTGAATAAATGAATGTGTTTGTAGTCTTACTCTACCCTGTCCCTCAAATAAGTGAATTTCTGATAAATTCATCTGGGGGAAATTAGGGGGGAAAAAGATGTACCTCCAGAATGTGTCCACTCCATATAAAAGGAAGCAACCTTAATGTTATATTAAGAGGCTATTCATTTCATCTTACCTTCTATACAATAAAATGTAGCTCCACCTCTGTACTTTCTCTTACAAGGCTCTATTAAAATAGCAATATTTCTTCTTCCTTTCTCATATAATTATGATTGCTGGGATAGATATGAACATAGGGGCTGGAGAAGGCAAACAAGATGTCGAATTATTTCTCCCTTCACTTCAAATAGCAGATCTGTCAGCCATGTCACTATGTTTCAAAAGCGGTCTGCGATATGGCAGGAGGATGTCTCAACCTTTGAAATGGAGAACTACATAGATATTTTCAGATTATTTTTGTCAGTAGCAGGGAGGTATGGGGATTTTTTTCAGTTCATTTTTGTACAAATTTACTCATTCACAAATTTCTTTATGTCTAGGATGGAAAGAACCTGAGCTTGCTTTTTTTTTTTAAATGTGAATGTGGGAGAAACTGAAAATGGCATGTTTGGCCCATTGAGCCCCAAACTCTGAGTGTTCATTTTCTTTTTTTTTTTCTTTTTATTAATTTTATTGTGGTTACGTCGTATAAAACAAAATTTCTCATTGTACATTTTACCGAACTATTACTGCTATCTTCTGCTCCTCTCTGGATTTCAATACTGTTATTTCATTGACATATCAACATTATGCATCACATTACATTTGTTAACATACAAGATAGATCCTGCTTTTTGAGCCTACTTTACATGTTCCATGATATTCCACTGATTTTTACTTCTAACTACTCATGCTACCATGAATTAAGAATTGTTACCTGTCAACACCCAACCCATTTCCAGAACAATTTGCCATTCTTTGTTAACGTCATCATCTGATTTTCCTTTTAATCTCTGAGAGACTATATCTGTATTCCGCTTTTCAATAAAAGTTGCCCACCATTGCTCTATTGTAGGTATCTGCTCAGTTTTCCATAGCCTTGCATATTCAATACGGGCTGTCGTAATCATATACAGCATTATTTGCCAATATTTCTTTGCAACAGTTCCATCTAACACATATGTCATATTTATTAAGTACAGTTCAGGTTTCTTATCAATTTGAACCCTCAATATTTTACATATCATATTGTGTAGATCATTCCAATATTTTTTAGCCTTAGGACATGACCACCACATATGAAATAGTGTTCCAACATTCTCCTGACGCTTCCAACACTGACCTGTTCCTGTATTATATATCTTCTTTAATTTTT
Source organism: Ctenosaura bakeri (assembly GCA_948474755.1). Lineage (NCBI taxonomy): Eukaryota > Metazoa > Chordata > Lepidosauria > Squamata > Iguanidae > Ctenosaura > Ctenosaura bakeri. The sequence goes on from CAOLHI010002231.1 coordinate 175,738, forward strand.
CTGGTGTCATGTACCATCTATGAAAAAGGTTATAATAGTTCTCTTTTAGGTTCTGAGCTGCAGTAAATTTTCGTGTCCGTTGCCAGCTCTGTTCCCAGTGCTCTAATTGAATTGGATGTCTGACATTTTGAGCCCACAATAACATTGCTGATTTGACTGTCTCATCTTCTCTTTCTTGATTTAAAATCTCCTGGTATACATGTGATAATAAATGAGGCGGGTTTTCCTGCAGTAACTTCAGCATTCTTCCTTGCTCTTTTTGTTCTATTCCATAAGTCTGAGTGTTCATTTTCAAAAGTCTGAGTTTGAATTCTTGTGAATACAATCATGTTAGCTTTACATTAAGGATGGCAGTTTTTCAGTTCTAAAGACAAAGTTCCTCTTCTTTAACACCAATAAGGTGAGCAAACAGTCCTATCTGTGGCTGAATTTGGGCAGTGTAAACAGTGGAGATTATTGTTGCAGTAAATTAAATGAGAGAGATTATAGAAGAAGGGGGAGGAGGGGGAGGAGAAGGAGGAGGAGGAGGAGGTAGCGATAGCGGTGGTAGTGATGGCAGCAAAGGAAATATTGAAGATGGGAAGAATTTAAGGTATGCCTGCTCAAGTATAGGAGGGGCGGACAAAATGTAGCCCATGGGCTTTATGAGGTTCTCAGGTCCTACTTTTGTCAACTATGAAGTCCCACACCTACTCCCCAAAGCACCTACTCCATTACTTTTTTTTTTTTTAATCAGTATGATTTGGGGGGAAATTTTCCCCTAAAACCATGCAACTCACCAACCCAAGAAGATACCTCCCACAAACATCAGAGCCCCATACTACCTCCCAATACTTATCACCATTTTGGAAAGAGTTGAAAAGGAAAATTGAGGTATTCAAGTTCACTGGGATGTCTGGTCTATTGTGGGGGGGAGTCTTTGGAAGAAAAATTGACCCCTAGCTCCCATGTAGTTTTCCACACCTGAGGTATAATGTGGCCACCAAAGGAGGAAGAGGAAAAAGAAAAAATAGAATAAAGCATCAAATAGCCGATAGTTGATTGAAATTGATAGACCCTTGTTTTCTATTGAAAGGTTTTTGCTCTCCATCATTAGGCCCTTGTTCCCCATTCTTTATCCAGAAACCAAATTTCCACCAACAGCTCTTTAAAGAATTTCCTTCAAATAGAAAACCTTTAGAACAGAGACCTGTCTGTCAAGGAGGACACATGGCTACCCTATTCAGTTGATGGACCCAGCAGTGCCATTTCCCAGTCTCCGTTTCTCTCTGTGCTGTCTTAGGGATTGCAGCTCAGCAACAGATAACTTGCAAAGGTCCCAAGTTTAATCCTCAGCATGTCTAGCTAAATGGATCAGGCAGAAAGGGATATGAAAGATCTCAGCCTAAGACTGAGAAGTGTTGTTGCCTGTCAGAATCAATAATACTGTGCTAAGCAGATGAATAGTGGGACCTGCTGTTAGGTAATTTCTATGGTGCTATGCATTAAAATTGAATAGGGTATGTGCATCATTTTATGTGTTGTTGTTGTCATGTGCCTTCAAGTGAACTCTGATTTATAGCAACTCTCTTATAGGGCTAGCTAGGTAACATTTTCTTTCACAGGGAAGAAAGGGTCCTAGTTCAATACTCTAATTATTATACTTTGCTAACGCTTTACTCTGTTGCTTTGCTGGAAAAATATTTAAGATACAGCTGAGGAACCTGTGGCCTTCCAGATTTTGGATATCACTTCCAATCAGGCCCAGCCAGCTTGGTCCATGGTAAGGGATGATGGGAGTAGTAATTCATCAATATCTGTAGGGCTATAGATTCCCCACCCAAATGTAATGTCACTGGTTTATATCATACTGGCTTGACCAACTCTCAGGGCTATTTGTCACCATCCAATTGCTGATGACATTGGAATGGTAGGTGATCTCAGTCAACTTAATCATACCTTCCTGTCAAATATGGCCCAAGTAGCATGTGAGTAAGCAACACCAAGTGGTTGGTTGATATGTTGTTGAGGTACTGTATAGTGACACCCAATATTCTAAAGCAGGCAGTACAAGCAGGTTGTACTCCATCATTCCAAAATATTTTTGAGCATGCAAATTTGAATGAATACATCTCCACTACTGCTCTTTGTTAGCTGTGAAAGTTCAGGTGTGGAGGCAGAAAAAGGGGTAGAAAAGTGTAGGGTGGAGACAGACAGAGCTAGATCTTGATTTTCTAAACAGATAATTGAAACCAGAGGAAGCATAAATCATTGTTACCTCTTCTCTCCCACCCCCAAGTCTTCAAACTGAAAAGAAACCTCCACTTGGAAAAGTAACTTTTTTGAGACTACAACTCCCAGACTGCCCATATTGACTGGAGATCAAGAAAGTAACTTTTCTCAGTTTTTATAAAAACCTCACTTTACATGTCAGCTGTTATGCTGTGAGCTGGACTTCAACTCATCCCTTTGGTGTCTGACTACAAGTCTTTTCATTTCGTTTCTTTACTTACTTTTTTGTGTGTCGACTGGGGGAGTTAGAATGCACATCTGAAAGAAGGTGAAAAAATGATATTTGTGTGACAGGTGGGTTGCTCTTTTAAATAGTGTTCATTTAGTACTGCTCATTTTTCCCTCTCAGAATGTCTTTAGATGTCACCCCAGGAGCAGATCCTCTAAGAAGGTGCTATTTTTTGCAGTCTTTTTTAGCGATGAAATGAACTTTGAATATTTTTGCTCCTTGATGACACACGTATTTACCATTACTGTTTTTGACATGTTGTCGCATTGTTGTTTAATACCACTTCAGCAGAAACCCATAATATAGGTGCAAACATCTGTTGTTTACTCTGAAATGACTAACGTTCTCATATAAAACTTTGATATATAAGAATAAATAATAGAAGAACTGTCTAAGGCGAGCACAAATGCTCTGCCTTCAAAAGTTTGCAGATTTGCTGATACTTCCAAGAAGACATAAAAACAAGCACCATTTCTTTGTCGTTTCTTTATTGTGCACCTAAACCACAAAATGTACATTGGACATCCCAGTCCCAATAACTTCAGTGGGGGTTGTTTCCAAAAAGGCATACAAGAATGTGCAGTCTTACTTGGAATGAAATGACCCATGACTTCAATTAACCTTATATTAAAGCATTGTGTATCCTTATGTACAAATTTAGACATTTTATTCAAAAAATTAACCCCCAAAACCCAAGTCGACTTATCCATGGGTAAGAATTCTTCCTTAAATCCTGTTAAAAAAAGAAAAGAAAAAAGGAACCATATCGTTCTCTGAGTAAGATGGTGAAAGGTGACACCTTAGTCCATCCTGGGAAAACCTAAAAGAAGCATTGCCTCCTACTCTGTCCGATGGTCTTTTTGAATGCCTGGACAGGAAAATGGTGGTGGCAACAGTGGCTCTCTGGCACTTCCCCTCAAAAAGTACCAAGAGAGTAGATGGGGTTGCTGCTTGTCAGTTCTCCCAGGAGGAACTGAGATCTTGCCTTTTGACACTCTACTCAGGGAAGGTGGTTTCTTTCTTTGATAAAAGTTAATGCTGTACCTTAACTTTTATTAAAAAAAGAAAAAAGATCCATCTCTGAGTAGACTGGTGAAAGGTCTTTTTGAATGTTTGGTTGGGAAAATGGCAATGGTGGAAACCAGGAGTGGCCGGACTCTGGAGGTGGTGCTTTCCCTTCTCCATGGAACATATCAAAATCCATAATTTTGGCCAACAAAACTGCCCTTGACTTATACATGAGGTTGGCTTATGCACAAGTATATATAGTAAGTGTTCTTGGGATGATAACCATCAGGAGACTGGCTGCTATATCTAGGTCTATTCTTAAAATGTATTCTCAGCATATTCCTACAGATGTGTGCTCAGAGGTAAGCCTCATCATAGTTTGTGGGGGATCTAGACATTATTTTCTTCAGCCTACAGCCCTCTTGAATTTCACCTCAGCTTCTCCCATCATTTATCTTCCCAGAGAAAATCCATTACAGAAGGAGGCAATATAGCATACTCTCTAACTATCTCAGTTTGGCAGAGACAGTCCTAATTAATTCTCTGACATCCCACTTTTTCAGCTGCTTTAAAACATCCCAGTTTCTCTCATCTCCAACTGCTTTCCCCCTTTGTCCTCAGCTTTCTTCAGTGGCTGCAAATAAATTCAAAGTGCACAAGTAGTTACACAATGTTTTTAAACTGAGAAGCAGGAACCCTTAGGAACAGTACACTTTCGTCACATTTTTTTGACCAATAAGAGATTAATACTTTTGGAAAGATAATTTTTCTTCACCTGTAATCCAATGACTAGAAGATCTAACAATACTTGCAACATTTGAAAGAATGATGTATACAGGAAAATCACAAATTGATTTATATTTGTATAGCTTGTATAGAAACTTATGGTTACTGTGGTTATTTTTCCTCCTTTTGTGTTTTTATTTTCCTGCTTTTGTTATATTGGAACATTATTGTACACAACTGAGATTCCTTCTAAATGTAATTTTTTAAAAAATAGAAAAATCATTGTTAGAATAAAATAAAACAGAACTATGACAACAACAGAACAGCACACTACCTTAACTCTTAGGCCCTTTTCGCAGCGCCGGCGCTCGCGCAACGGAGGAGGGCAGCTCGCGCAAGAAGCCTTCTCTGGGAGGCTGCCGCTTCCCCCTCCTTCCTTCCGCAGGCGAAGGAACGAGCGGGGAAGCGGCAGCCTCCCGGAGGCGGCGGCGGCTCGCGCGTCCGTCCCCCGCGCGCGCGAGAAAGGAGCCTGTCCCGTCCACCCCCCCGTGCGCGTGAGAAAGGAGCCTGTCCCGTCCATCCCCCCCGCACGTGCGAGAAAGAAGCTTGTCGTGTCCACCCCCCCGCGCGCGCGAAGCAGGACGTGTTGCATCCGTCGCGCTAGCGCCCCGCCCCGTCCCTTTCTTCCGCAGGGGCGGAGGGAAGGAAGCGCGACCCGGCCGGCTCCCTGACGCTCTGCACAAGAGGTAAGTGCGCGCGGGCGCCGGGAGCGTTGCGCGAGCGTGGGTGATTTTCGCTTCGAAGTGAAAATCAAAAAACCCGCGCTCGCGTCGCTTCAGCCCCGTGAGCCCGGTGGAAGTGGGAGTGCGTTGTGCGGAGCGACGCTCCCACTCCCGAGAGGCTCACGGGGCTGTCGCGCGAGAGAAAGCCCATGCAAAAAGGGCCTTAACTTCTGTGGCTGCCATCTTAGATGCTTGCACTGTGACAGAACTTAGGTATATTCTTTGTTCCACAAGCTTCCATGCCACCATACATGATTTTCTATTGGAAGCAGGAAAGGTATTGACTTTTTTATGCTTTTAGGCATAAAACCTTTAGCCTTAAATAGGCAGCCATTTGAGAGTGACAAAAGGTAAGTTTAGGAACAAAGTGGTGCTGGGTTCCTGTGTTCTGAGCACACAGCTGCATGCTACCCCATCTCACAGGAATGTAAAGAGATAGAAACCTCTAGAATCCTCTATGACTATGTTCATCGCCTTGTCTTTCTCTGTTTTCCACAGTACAGGTTGAAATCTTCCCTTGTGCTGTGCTAAGGGTTGCCAGAACCCAGTGCATGGCCCCTTTTCTCCTTTTTTCCTCAGCTACTGGGAAGAGGAATCTCAGGGCAAGAACACTGTCTTTAAAATATGTGCCATCTGTTAGACTTGAGACAGTATCTTGAATCAGGAGATGTAGCTATGGTATCTCTTGCTGCTACCCTCAAAAGTCCTACCTGTGGAGCCTTGTAGCTCCTCCAGCATAGGCATTTCCAAGGTGTGGGTGAGAAGGGCAGTGAGTAATGATGTATCAAACCTCCCTGTTGCCAGATACACTGAGATAGACAGCTGCAGTGGTCTGCCTTCATGTGCCCCATGACCAGGAGAGGGCTGGACACATCGTTACTCAGAGCCCTGATCTCCAGAAGATTGAAATAGCTGTGTTTGGAATCTGGGAGGCTTCAAATGTAGGATTTTGGTTGTTACAGTTGCACAATGACTATAAATGCGAATTGAGGTAATTATGATGTTGTGAATCAATGTTAGTTCAGAACAGGATGCCAGCTTTTTTTCTTTTCAATGTGCAGTTGTGGTTGATGCTTAATAATATATCATACTTTATCATGACATCACCAGGAACAACCCCTGTGACAAGATTTTGACCTTGAAATCTCAGGGCTTGGCATTATCCTGCTGGGTTGCATAATGGAGACACCAGAAATTGCTGGGCCTGGCAGACTGGCATTCAGCAAAATGTCCTTTCAGTTTTGCTTAGGAAAGGAAGAAGACCTCAAATCCAAATGATTTAAAGAGGAAGGTACTCTTGCCAGAGTTCAGGTTGTAGCAGAGGATGGCTACAGAGGCCTGGGTAACCAGCCTGGTATAACCTATTACTATGGGCAGGAAACTGAAACTACACGCTAGCAGTTCCTACTTTCAAAAGTTTATGTGTACAGAGCAGCTGCTGGTCCCCCACTCCAGATGATACATTTTAATCCCAGTAGTTGGATTTTTTTCAAGAATGGTCTCAGAGATCTCTTTCTAGATATCCACTGAAAGGTTTGCACTGAAGAAGTACAGTCTTAGGCCCTTTTCACACACAGTTTTTTTTGCGCAAGGGCCCCTTGAGTGTCATGTAAATGGGAGTGTCGGTCCGTACGACGCACTCCCACTCACGCAACGCTCAGGAGCCTAAAGAAGGATGCTCATGCATTTTCTTATTTTTGGCTCTAAGCTGAAAATACTGCGCGGTTGTGCAATGCTCGCGGGGCCCTCATGCACTTACCTGCGTGTGGTGCGCTGAACAAGCCTCCCCGGTCACACTTCCTCCCCCAGTGCAGCCTACAGCTCCCAGACTGCGCTGTGAAAGGAAGGGGCGGGGCGCTAGCGCGACGGTCGCACTACCAGGAAGTGACCTGCGGGACAAAGGAGCGGGGAAGCAGCAGCCTTCCGACTGAGGCTTTTCACGCGAGATGCCCCCCCAGCGGTGTAAATGGGTAACGTGCGAAAAGCCTCTTGGCCATAAACTCTCTTTCTCCCTCCTCCCCACCACATACTGCCTGTAGATATCCCTGAACTGTATTATAAAATGAGCCACTGAGTTATTGCAGCTTGGAATAATCCATCTAGAATACCAGACTCCTACACTCTCCTGTTTCATCATAAAGAATATGCAAGGGCTGAACATGTTTTCATAATGCCCTTGTAATCTAGTTTGGCAGTTCAGTCTTCTATTGGCCTTCTTCCTATGTTTGTTCCTTCAGTCAACAGTGATTCAGTGATTGTTTGGTTTTCCTGGAGAAGAGCTTACTGTAAAGATTTTGGCTTAGAAAGGTGGAACTATGCATTTCTATCTATATTGGTTCTTTACTCAAGGATACATACGCAAGTGGAAAACAGCGGAGGCACCCCTGAAATCCTATTTTTCAGGGACATATTTTCACAGTACTAACTGCTGCTCTTAATTTTTGTCCTTTGTTAGCAAAATGAAACCTGGACTTTAAATGTGTTGTTGCCACTTTAAATAAGACCTTCTTGTTTTTGTAAGATCTGTACTACTCGGTGTTATTTTTCTCCTTTTTCTTTGAGTCATCTTGACTGATAATATAAGCACAGGATTCATATGTACATGCTGTATTGCCAATCTGTGAGTCTCACATTTGGCCACTTCTCTTTTGCATATTTAATAGTTGCAATCGCACTTCTGAAGTTGGGTGCTACTTTTTTGGATAGCATTGCATGCAAAAAGAAATGTCATAATCTAGCCATGTACATGAATATTGGGAAAGATGGAACTCCTGCATTTTGAAAGGAATTGTCTCTCAAACAAGGAGGACCAGAAGCTCCTCAGATCCCTGCCCATGCCTACAGAAAGTGATATATCCATACATACATGCTGAGGTGAGGCCATGAATTTTTTCCTTTTTCCATGTGCCAGCTGAAAATCCATATGCATCTTCTTCTGCCATTAAGCAGCACACATTACTTTCAATATGGGCTGTTAAAAAGTAGCAGCTCTGAGGTGCTCTTAGCATATCTTTCTAACTTTTAAGCCTGCATTGGCTGCTCAATCACTCTGCATTGTGCTGTAACCATTCTGCACGTAAGTTCTCACTAGCTGCTGCCAGCACGGACTGGGAGAAGCAGAAAGTGATATCCAGATCTCTGGAACTCAGAGGAATCAATATTCTGATGACATCCAGCTCTTTCTCTCTTTGTAGAATCATGGAATCATAAAGTTGGGAGAAACCATGTGGGCCATCAAGTCCAACCCTCTGACATGAAGGAATACACAATCAAAGCATTCCCAACAGATGGCTATCCAGCCTCTGTTTAAAAACCTCCAAAAAAGGAGACTTCACCACACTCCGAGGCAATTTATCCTACTGTTGAACTGTTCTTATCATCAGGAAGTTCTTCCTAATGTTTAGATGGAATCTCTTTTCCTGATGTTTGAAGCCATTGCTCTGTGTGCCTTTCCACACTACACTGTTACAGTGCTACTATTCCACTTTCAACATCCTGTGGAATTCTGGGGTTTGTAGTGTACTGAGGCCAAAGAGCGCTCTGGCCGAGAATGCTAAATGCCCCTCCCTAAACTGCAAACCTCAGGATTCCATAGGATGTTGAAAGTGAAATAATAGCACTATAACAGTGTAAAGGAATCTAGTCTCTGGAGCATTAGAAAACATGCTTGTTCCATCTTCCATATGACATCCCTTCAGTGTTTAAACATAGTTATCATGTCACTTCTTAACCTTCTCTTCTCCGTCTAAAGTCAAGGAAGCTATAATAGACCTAATAAAAGTCTTGGACCAGGATGATGGGAGTCAAGGATTCAAATCCCTGTCCAGCCACTGAAACCTATTGAGTGACCTCCAGCAAGGCACACTCTCTCACATTTAATGGCAATGGCAAACTTCCTCTGAATAAATCTCACCAAGAAAACTATGATAGGGTTGCTTTAAGTCTGAGTCAACTTGGAAGGCACATAAAAACATCAGCAACAATCAATAATGGATTTATCAAGATGAACAAATTAAACCTTAATCCAGACAAGACAGAGATGGTTGTGGTCAGTGGAAAGACAGTTCAGGGAATAATGACTCTTCCTTTCTGGGATGGGGCTACCTCCCTACCCCTAGCAATTCAGACTTGCTGTTTGGATACATTTTTTAGAGTGGCTTCAGTGGTCTACCTCTGTACACATTGGTTACAAATGCCTCTATGACTAGGACAACACTGTTTGAAATATGGCATTTTCCCATGTGGATCTACCCACATGGGAGCTGTGAGACAGGTCATTCTCTCTTGTTTCTTTTTAAGATGATTTTCTGAAAATGTAGTTCTTGTGCTAAGTTTGAATTATAATTTACTATTTTATTTCATGGCTGAAGTCCTGTTGGTTAATTCCATCTAGAACAGAGCCAATAAACCAGGCGTTGATCAATAGGTTAATTAATGCATTATGTTAATCCAACTGATCCAATGGTTCTACTCTAGTCAAGGATAACAGTATCTTTGAGGCCAATATTTTATTGAGGTTAGCTATCGGCCCATATCCACTTACCATAGTGTTAGGATTTTCAACCTTTCCCTCTTTAGCATCAAAAACATACTCCAAAATCTTTTCCAGCACTCTAGAGAAGGTTTTAAGGGTACTGAGGGGGGCTCAGAGTATGAATGAGGAGATGCTGGGATTCTGCTGATTCAAGAATGGATTCTGCTCTTGCATATCCAACGTTGCATTGAGCTCCTTAAATCCCAATTGTAGTGAAAAAGCAGGATATAAATTTAATGAACAAATGAATGAATGATGCTGCATGCAAATCAGGCTGTCTGTTATGAAGGGACAGGAAGCAAAACAGAACTTGGATCTTTCAGTTTTCAGTGCCATTTCTCTCTTCATGGTCATGGCTACAGTCCTATGGATGATCTTACATACTATAAGTACCCTATTTATGGACTACTTTCTAACCTCATATGTAGATTGCAGGCTGTGGGATCTATCAGAATTTACAACAGAATAAAAGTAGATTCATTTAATGGTCATTCACAGAATGTAAATGTTCTCCTTATGATCCTTCTTTCATAAGAAGCAAACAGACATAGCTCTGTACCTGACAGTGAAGATGCCTCTATTACATTAAAAAACTTGTACAACAAAGACGTCTACTTTTGTCTCTTGCCTGCATGTTACTCATAAATTCTGCCTACAAAATGTAACTGATTTGCATTCATCTTGCTTCCTTATGAATAAAATGTGCCTCCCATGCAAGGAAGTGTATAATTTCTCCAGCCGAACTGTGTATTTTTGGTTATTATTACTTAGAGATTGTTCTACCATAGCTGAGCATGCATCATTGTTTCCATTGAGAAATCCAGATTTTGTGGGGGTTTTAACAACGGAGGCACAGTTGAATCAAAGGAGCCATAAACCTCACAGTTCTTTTCTCTTACTTTAAGCAAAATAAAATAAAGGATCTAGCCATAAGCTTAAGAGCAGTACTTTAAATATTTCTAGTTAGGAACTCATCAATTAAAGTTCATTTATGTTTGGCATCAGCATTAATGCTTAGCATTTATATAGTGCATTTCAACTGTTGAAAGTGCTTCCCATCTATTATATTAATAACCAAGTGAAGTTTACTCAATGCTCTCAGAGTCTGAAACTAATAACACAAAAATAATCCATGAAATTTTCTCTTTCCCTTTCCCCTCTCTGCTTTTTTAATCTCAGGAATCTTACAACCAGAGATCTCTCTCTCCCATTTTCCAGCCCCTATTTAAACCTCAGGAATGTATTGCATCAGCACCTTAGCCCTCTTCTGATTTCCTGCTCTTTCCACCCTGTCTCAAGAATCTTAACAACAGTGCCTCAGAAAGCCCTTTCCTGTTTTCTGACCCTTGCATATATATAAAACTATACAGACCCTCCCTCTTGCCTTTAGGAATCTCCTCTTTTAGAACTTCAACTTGAAACTAGCCATTGCAACTTGGGGAACCATAACAAATGCTCTGTCAGATGTAGAAATGCCTAACACCATGTCCCAATGAGTTATAGAAAGACCTTTTTAGAACTGGAAGCAATTCTGCTGAGCAGTTCTCCTAAGAGAATGAGAATGTTTCTCTTCATCCTGCTTTCCACATTCACCCACATATAGGGGGAAAGATGTAGGTTGCCATATCTTTTCTCTTACAAGGAGAAAAAGCAGCTTAGGAGAGGTGGAGGAAAATGGCTGGCATTGTAATAATTAGGCTGACATTGAAAGAACTGGCAAATTGCCTTTCTTGTTTTCCTTACTGCAACAGTTGCCTACCTCCTTCCTTTATTTAAAACCAAAAAACGGAATTGTGGAACTCACAGCATATAAATGGTAAAATTTGCTGCCACAATTGTAGTGAATGTTGACAACATGAATGGCTTTAAAAGCAGATTGAGTAAATTTATGGAGGTTGGAGCAGTCAATAAATTTTAGTCAGATGATAATCCGTGACCTCCAGCATTAGAGGTTGCATCACAAGCATTATGCCTCTGTACATTGATTGTTCAGAAATGCTAAATGGAGGATGTAGTTGAACACATATCCTGTTGTTTGCTCCCTGTAGACAACTGGTTGTCTACTTTTTGAACAAAATTAGGACAGGTTGGCCTTTGATTAAACAAAGAGAGACTATTCTTATGAGACTGGCTGAGAAGGAGAGAATGGGGGTTTCAGCTGTCTGGTAGAAGATGAGAAAGAAAATTTGACATTGTAAAAAAGAAGTTCTGTTGGAACAGAAAATGGATCCCAATAGTGGTTTATCTGTTTGGGACTCAGATGCTGGTAATTAGGATCTTTCTTTTATTTATTATAATGTTCTTGTCCTACACTATGTCATGGGATCCGAAAGCAGTGTGCATATACAATCAATTTAAACAGTGTAAAACCATTTAAAATTTAAATCAATAGCTGGCATTCTATACTTCAGTAATAGATTTGTTACACAGCTCTGTAACTGTTCCACATTCACTATGATGTGTCATTATTGCCACAATTATCCCAAACCTACTTGGCCAAGCAGAGGAATTGAATGATGGACTTCTGTTCAGTGGGTGATTGGGGTGCAGGGTGATGATGGCTTTACCCCGCTTCTACCAGAGATTGAGGCTGTGACACTCAGAACCAATACTGTGGCCATTTTTTGTCACATCCTTGCTTGCTGACAGGAGAAGGGTAGAAACATGCTTCTCATTTGCCATGATCACCCACTGACCAGATCTGCATCTCTTGGTGTAGCTGTTGCCTGACTAAAGTAAGCTGGGGGGCTTGAGCAAGAAGAATTACTTACTATTAGACTGAGAGACTGTGATTTACCCAAGATGACCAACTGGTGATGTTGAGCAAGTCACATTCTCTCAGCCAAAGAGGAATGCAGTAGCAAGTCTTCTTTGAATAAGCCTTTCCAAGAACACCCTAGGATAGAATTGCCATAAATCAGAGTTAAAAAAAAACCCCATAATAACAATAACTGCTGTATCTTCTATGGTAGAAAACAATCCATTCCTCAAACGTTTTGCCTTCAAATTCATCTACCAGTCTTATAGTATTCCTTTGAATTGTTTCCTTTCCTTTTTTTAAAATCACGATTCTTTCACTGTAGTTCTCAAAACTGAACTTCAGTTTTCCCTATGCAGTTGTAAACTGTTCACAAATATTTTGCAAAAATCCTGTAATGTCAGCATTTAAAAATGCACAGAAATACATAATCTCATTCAAAGGCAAGATAATATTTGAAATGTGTCATTCTCCCATGTGAAAATGAAAGAAGCAAGGTATACCTCCCTCTTAAAAGATTGTGTAAGAAGAACATTTGAAGAATATTTTTTCTTTTCCATCCCAGCTAGTCTGCAAAAATATATCTGGCATTATTTTATTTTGTTTGTTCAATTTATATCCCACTTTCCCCCCAATATAAGTCTTTATTTGTTGTTCGTAGAATCATAGAGATGGAAGAGACCAGAAGGATCATTAAGTTCAACCCACTGTCATGCAGGAATATATAATCAATCCATTCCCAACACATGGCCATTCAGCCTCTGCTTAAAAACCTCCACAGCAGGAGACTCCACCACACTCCAAGACAGCATATTCCACCGTTGAACTGCTCTTACTGTCAGGAAGGTCTTCCTAATGTTTAGGTGGAATCTCCTTTCCTCAAGTTTGAAGCCCTTGCTCTGTGTTCTAGTCTCTGTTCCTTCAAGTGGTTTCTGACTTACAGTGACCCTAAGTTGAACTTACGATGAGGAAAATTAGCATATACATTTCCAAAAATTCCAGCTGAGAGGGCATTCATAGACAACTAGAGGAAAAAAATCAAATGTTTATATTAACAATCCTGTGACAAAATTGGGCAGAGATTACTTTTTCACTTGCTAAAACAGACCATGGACTTGGTGTTCCTAGTGTGAAGATTGTTCCACAAGCATATACATAGCCCTCTGTCTTATGCTGGATTTGATAAGTCTGCATAGGGTTACAAATGCAGATATCCTGTGAGGGTGAAAGTACATCTTACAGTAAACATACTTTGGAAGAAGAACATTTAAGTGAGCCAATTTCATTATGAAGAAAAATCTTGTCCCCAACAGACTCACAGAGGGGCACACGTTGCGCCCTGTTGCTCCCAGTACAAGTCCTCAGCATGTAATGTGGTTCCAGATCTTGCACAAAACCTGGCAAGACTGCAAGTCTCACGGAATTTGATAGGAGTTCAGTAGGCCTCTGTATAAGCCTCTGGCTTCCTGGTCAGCCATTTCTGACAGAACCTTCAGTGTTGACCACTCTCTCTCCCTCTCTCCCTCTTTTGCTTTCATGCATCCCACATGATTCCCCATGCCCAGGTTGTTTGTCTTCAGGGACCAGGAAGGCATTTTCCATGTTATGGTAGTGGGGTTTTTTGACCTTCCCTGTGGGTTTCTCAACATTTGATAGGGCTTCACAGATCTACACATGCTTGGTTTGTGTATGTTCTACAGCCCTATGATGTGCACCACAGTGATCAGCAGCTTCTATGTCACAACAGGTAGGTATGCAGAAAAAGGAGGAAATGCTGAGCACTAATCAAATTTGGGAAGGGGAAACCCTGGAGGGTTGATCAGCTGATAGAGAAGAGATAGCTTGTGAGTTTGGGCATCTGCAGTTTTGGCACACCTCTGCTGGACCATTCTGATCTCTTCTTGAATTGGCAAATCTTAGCAAGCATTCCTTCTCATTTACCAGATGCCTTAACTGCTTTCTGTCCTGCTTGGACAGCCATTGGTCTGGATTATCTAGTACTTCATATTGTCCCACTTCCATTCATTGGTCATCAAGTATTTTGACTTAAGTTCATTTGTTGTCTAAGAGAGTTGTGACCATTCACATTTATCTCATAATTTTCATGACTCTGCTTGGTGTAAAGTAGCCATATAGAACTTTAATCAAGAATGTGTTTCTGATTTTCACACTGGTATCCTGCCAAAAATCCCCAAGTCAGTTGCTCTTTACCTGTGAACAGGTGTTATATATGTTGAAGATGCAATTACTTTCATAACAATTCCTGATTCTAGCAACAGCATTGGCCATTTCCACACTATAATGTTGTCATGCTATTATTCCAGTTTCAACATCCTATGGAATCCTGTAGTTTGTAGTTTAGAGAGGGGGATTTAGAATTTTCAGCCGGAGAGCTCTTTAGCCTCAGTAAACTACAGCATCCACAGGATGTTGAAAGTGGAATAATACCACTATAACAGTGTAGGATGGAAATGGCTACTGTCTTCAATTTTTGCTGATCATATAAGTCCCCCAAACCCTCTCTTCCCTCGAGGCAGTGTTCTCTCCAGAGCGAAAGACAATATGACATTGAGGTGACAGTCTTCTGCATCACAACAGTTGAATGTTGAATACTGAAGAATCAAAGCACACTTGTGGTTTAGCAGTATCTCCTACAAACCATGTTTTCCTGATAGACACAGTTTTTGTTTGTTTGTTTGTTTGTTTAAAGAACTGTAATCTGCATAGTTATGTTGGGCTCTTTTTTAAAATAAAAACAAAAACAATAACTGAACCAAAGAAAGATATGTTGAAATATTATAGATATAATCTTTGTTAAGTTCCAGACATTCTTCATCTGACAATGTTCAGTCTAATTAAATACAGATGTAGTATGGACTGGAAATGTAGGAATATAGTCTGTTTTCTTTATATAATAGTAACTTTACATGGATGCCATATTTTGCACATTTGCATTAGTGGCATGCTAATTAGCCTTTTGTTTATTTACTAGCAGGCTTCTGGGTGCGTGCTCTTAGCTCAGTGGGTGCAAACTATTTTTCTTCTACAAACTAAAGACAGAGGTCTGGGCACATAGTCCTTAAAAATATATTCTGAAATCCCGCAGATCAAATGTCAGGGAGAAAGAGCTGGGAAGCTTGAGTGGGACTGGTTTCCTCTTTCCTTTTCAAATAACCAAATCAATAGTATTTGTGTGTGTCTAGGGGAATGTTGAGGAAAAAAAGAAAAAAAAAAGAAATCCCTATATTGTACAAATAGCCCAAAATGTTCCATGCATGCTTTCTTAGAAAAGAGCCACATACTTCTTAGCACTTCTCTGCATGTAGCAGTTCCTACAGTTATTAGCTAACATTCTGTAATATATAAATAATCATTTTAATGAAATGCAATTTTATGAATGATTATGACAGAATGTAGTTAATGGGCCTGTCCTTTGAACCTAAAGCAAAGATGGTCAATAGAGGAGGATCTAAGAATTGCTCCCACCCTGTTTTCCATCTTCTCCTTACTGCCACATTTTGTATGTTCTCCTTCTTTCAACCCACCCTTCTCTTTTTTTTTTTTTAAGAAGAAAAGAGAGTCCATTTCAGCTCTCCTAAAATATGCAAAACCCCATGAAACAGCATTAAAATGTACACTTGTATCTCTACTGACTTTGGAGCAAGTGTTCCATATGTAGGTTGATTTTTTTCTCTAGCATTTGTAGGGCTGTGTTTGTTTGACAGGGGTTAGTGGTGACTGCACTGGGAATCTGGAGGGGCATATAAAGCCAATGGGTTACAATTTTAACCTTGTGCAAAAGATATGTGCCTTTGCCTACTATAGTCATAGGTTTAACTTTCAAGGATTTGATTATTTGTGAGTTTGTCCAATCTCTGTCCCCGCACTTCATAATTCCCTCTCAGTGTCTCCAAACTGGCTGTATGGTCTTTTAAAAACCCACCTCTGGTCGTCCTTGTCCTCTACCAGCTTTTACCTGACCAGCTAAGGATGGCTCACACCCCAAGGGATAAAAAATAAAAATAAAAAATAAATATAGAGAACTCTCCACTCAAACAGGTGGCCTTGCAAAAGGGAAAGGGACCAGAGCACTCTCCTTCCCCCTCCCAGAAGCAGCCAGCACTCAGTTTCATTTGGAGTAAGACCCAACAACCAATGGCACATACTGGGTCCTGCTTAAGGGAAGCCAAGCTGGCCCTTCCCAACCTCTGTCCTCTTGTGTGGCCAGTGCTGGGCTGCTTTATTTCTGTGGAAACCTGGCCCAATGCACCTTTTCCCTATTGTCAGGTTCGATGCATGCCAGCCACTGCAGCTGCACAGCCTCGATCTCTGGGTTAGCCAATCTTCTCAACTTCAGCTCAATCCTGCCAGACTCCTCCAGAGGGGGAAGATCAATTTAAAGATCTCAAACTGAGTGCATGTGACCTGGCTCTTGATACAAGTTGGTGAGTTTATTCTGGAGTATAATCTATCTGTCCAAACCACCTAAAGCTATATGCATTTTTTTTACTTTTGTAAGGGTCCTGCACCCTTCATCTCTGCAAATATTGGAGTGACTCTATGTTCTCCCAGAGCATAAGATGGGTATAAATATGTACATGTCCAGCTACTCCAGACACAAGCAGATCTTGGGATAAGCACACCACGTTTGTCTCCTATTGATATGCAGGTACATGTGGCCAATGGGGTATGAGTTATTTACATAACTCTGAAGCAGGTAATGAGATCTTAGAAACAGTTAAAGACTTTGTATACCTAATTTCAGTCATATCAAAATGGGATCTGTAGTTAAGGAAACAAAAGATGACCAAGACATGGAAGGGCAACTATGGAAGAACTAGATAAAATTGTCAAGAATAAAGATATATTAGTAGATACCAATGTCAGTATCATCCATGCCATACTGTTTCTGATTTTTATGTATGGTTCTGAAACTGTGATCAAAAAAACAAAACAAAACCAAAAGATGAGAGGAAGTTAATCAATACATTTGCAATGTGGTGCTGGAGGTACTGGCCTGCTGAAATGATAAATGGGTCCTAGAGCAAATCAGGACTGAATCCTCACTAGAATCAGATTAAATTGAGTTTGTTGTAGTTTGTACATATCATGAGACTTGTATCATCAAAAGATGGCAATTCTTGGTAAATTTGAAGGGAATAGGAAAAGAGGGAGGCCACAATACCAATTGATTGCTCAATCAAGGAATCCACAACCTTGGGTTTGCAAGACCTGAGCAAGTCATCCATAGGACTACCATAAATCAAAGCCAGCAAATAACAAGAACAAACCATTAATGTGAAGGAAAAAAATGTCAGGAATTGATTTATTTTCCTTTATTCAATCAATGAAACTGTTTAAACTGGTAGGAAGCTAAATAATAGGGATGGGACAAATCCAGAATTTTCCGAGTCTGAATCTAGATCCAAATCCCTGGAAGGTTCTGGAGATCCGAATCTCACGAATCTTGAATCTTTTGAATCCTTTTTTAAAAAAGAGTTTAAAAAGCAAGGGAAAGAAGGATAATCTTGGGCAAGACACACTCTCTCAGCCTTAGCAAAAGCCTGGGCAATGACCTCCCTCCCTCTGAAGAAATCTGTCCAAGACAATTGTCATAGTTTTGCCTCAGGATCTCCCCAAATTGAAAATGACATGAAGGGCCTTTCTACACTGGCAGGAAAATGTGGATTAATCCCACATTTTCCTGTCCTTGTAAACAGGACCACATACTACAGTACAGAGATAATCCAAGTCAAAACTGGCTTTTCTTTGCATAGCTTCTACTGGCATTCGGGGGTTTGTAGTTTGATGATGCACCGGTACACATTAGCAGAGAAGGCTGTGACCCCTTGTAAAACTCCAAACCCCAGAATTGTGTCTGAAAGAGGTTTGCAAGGGAGCTATGCAAAGGAACGTTTCAGCTGTCCTTGAAATCTCAAGCCTATAGCTTCCAGTCAAGTACTGAACTTCAATATTACATGTTCAATTTAAATATCTTAGAATACAAGCCCAGCTGTAATTTCTGAAATTGTTAGCAAAGGTCATTATTACTCCAAGGGAAAAACTCACCTGCTTACTATCTTCCCTTGTATGTCTGGCCTCCCAGGTTTTCAGGTGTCCCGGTCTCCCTGGTTTTCAGATGTCCCGGTCTCCAACAATCTATTTGGTTGGTGGGTTCGAAAGATTCTGTTTGCCTGTTTTGGCACAGGGATTCAGAAATCTCGAATCCTTACCCAGGATTCGAGGATTTGAGGATTCGGTTGGCCCATCCCTACTAAATAACAATAACAATAATAATAATGTAACTTCTCTTCCTCTATAGTTTTTTCGATTAATTTTCAAAAAGATACATATTATAAAATCAAAACCTCCCTGTCATTGTAATACCTGAAATCCTGCTAACAGACCTGGTTTTTCATGTCTAAGGAAGAACAGCTGTGAAACAGACTGTCTGAAGAGTCCCTAATACAGAATGCAACACAGATCACTGACACAAAGGCAACACCACACCAGCTGGTTCCATGTCTGAATAAATTTCTATTCCTGAAAGATTTACCTGTTCTCAGTCCTGTCACCTTGGTGTTTCTACCAGCCGAAATTGTTTTTTTTTTTAATCCAACAGAAAAAAATTAAAAACGTGCTCTGCATTCTTGAAGAGACCAAACTGCCCGTTTCTGAGGGGGAAAAATTGCCTGTATTAGGAAAGATGTATTTCTAAAGGTATAAAAAGATGCTTAGTTATTTGTTTGTAACATACTCAAGCTCTTTTCTGTCATATAGATTGGGTGGGGGGAAAGGGGGGAATCCTCTTTTAATGTATTCATATGCAGGGGAATCTAAATTTCCTAATCATAATCATATCACTGAAAGTAAAGCTGCTCTTAGGAGAATGTTTTATCCTAGAAAATTGTTCTCCTTTAAAAGGGATTCAATGGACAAAATGATATAAAAAGAAGCTATAAAATTACACACAACACTTTGAATATTCAAAACAGATACTTTCTCTCTATTCAGAGAGCAGTTCTCTTCCCCTCCCCTCTACGTTTTTTTTTTAAGCTGGGCAAAATGGACAGAAATTGTCCTTTAGGAATCCTGCAACTGTATTATGACTGCAACACCAGTAATTTTCAGAATTCCAGCAGGATTCTAGAGAATACATTTGAACTTGTGATGTAATTGGAGATCCAGTTATGATAGAAACAGCCTGAAATGAGAGAGGAAAAGAACCTTTTCAACTAATTATAGCTAGTTTCGTTCGGAATGGTGGACTTGATCATTTTCTCCTTACACTTCAAGTTTAATTATGCAAAACAATCATGTATACAGTTTCAGTGTAAGATAAATATTACCAGTCTTCTTCAAAATAAACATGAATTCCATCTACAGAGAATGCATGTTTATTTCAATGTATTTCTATATTTCTCTATCCTTTATATACTTTCTTCATTTTCTAACTTGATGGAAAGACCTTTTGGACAGGGCTCATTTTTAAATTATATCTTTCTATCTCTATGATGCTGTTGTTGTTGTTGTTGTTGTTGTTGTGTGCCTTTAAGTCATTTCCAATTTATGGAGATCCTAACAAATGATTTCGGGGGTCTGAGAGTGTGTGATGTGCTCAAGGTCACCCACTGAGTTTTGTTTGCTGAGCAGGAAATCGACCTCTGGTCTCCCACATAGGCCAACATTCAAACCACTACACCATGTTGGTTGTCCTCTATGTCTATGCCTATCTATTTCCCCCCACTCTCTCCATATCTACATCTCTCTTTCTTGCTCTGTCTCCTGTGCAGAGCACACTAGTGTTTATATATAGTACACATTATAATGTTGCAACGGTATTTTTCTGTATGTACAAAACCACATACATATACACTACCGTTGAAATTCCTGACTACTCCCCTAATTCGACAAATCATGGAGATCAGACTTATAAAAGCACTTCTTGATTTTGTTTGATTTTGTAACGCTTAAGAGAAGGTAATCCTGTAACTCCAGATATTTTAGATAACAATTCTCATTAGGCCCAGTCAGCATAGCCATTGGCAAGTGACTATGAGAATCACCCAGTTCCTAGTCCTTTCCTTACACACAGGATCAGACAGGGGGATTTTGCTTTCATGAGGCAGAACAGCAAATGGATCATTGTCCCCAAACCAGGAAATATAGTAACCTTTAGAGATGGAAAGAATATTGGAAAGTATTTGAAAAATGGTTTAAAAACACGGGGGGGTGTTTCTTGACTTTTAGGAAACCTGATAAGGAGAATCCAAGATGGGTAAGTATCTTTGTATGCAAAGAAACTTGTATTTTTCTGGATTTTCTCTGCAAACCCCCATATCCATGCATATTTTATTTTGCACAAAATAAACTCAGAATTGTGGCTTGTCTTCAAAAACTGCATAATTTTTGACAGCCTTCTCACAGCAAGGAAAAACAGATAATAAAATTATTTGTTCTTGCCTGTGAGAGTCTTTATTAAGATTTACATCCATACAACTCATATTAGTCAATTTTATTTTTGCAGCTGAAGTGAAAAATTCTATAAATGCCTTTTTCTGGCAGTCAAATATAAGAATTAAATAACTGATCACTGTCAGACCTTTGTGACACCCTAAATCAGCTGCCTCGCACTACCTAAAGTTAGGGCCAGTTTTGCTTTGGTTTCTACAAGGGCAGGATGTGCCCTTCCATTACCTATAAAATCTAATTTATTTATTTATTTATTTATTTATTTAATTTTATTTAAAATTCTGATGCATTTAAATCAGTCCGTTTTATTTGCCAGGTTTTCCCAAAGTGAACTTTTGTCACTGTAGTGCCACAGAAAACTTTTTCTTTTGGATTCCTTAACCCCTTTACAAGCTCCCAGGTGCCATGACAAGAGAGAGGAAAACAAACCCCTTTTCAAACCAGGCTAACCTGTAGAGTTAGTTGTGTCATTTGCAAAGGATCTGGAAAACTGATTGCCTCAATTGTCTGAGCCAGACTGAATTTACCTTCCAGCCACAAACACTAGCTTTCCATCCTGCCTCTTTGATCTGCCTTCCTATAAAAGGTGTACTCATCCAGCTGAGGAAAGTGCCAAAAGAAGACAAAGATGGAAATCTTCCTCTCCCTTTTCTTTCCAGAGTGCTAGTGTATGTGTCTCTATTTGTCCCTTATATCACTTCAAATCAAGCTCCTTCAAATCATGAATTTCATAGGGTTTTCTTAGGCAAAAGATGTTCAGAGGTGATGTGTCACTGCCTTCTTCTGAAATGAAGCGTAGAGCACCTAGTAGTCCTTGACAGTCACCCATCTAAGTACTATCCAGGTCTTACTCTGCTTAGCTTTCAATATGAGGTAGAACATACAACTACCACGGCGCCTGAGTGTTGCTATTTTTTCACAGGCAGCCTTCCCAGGTCAGCAGAAGCAGTCACAATTAATCTTCTGTTACCCTACCTTTTCATCTACTTTTAAAATGTCTCAGTTTTAGTCCCCTTCTTCTACTTTTCCCTGTCTTCACTTTACAACAACTGTTGCAAATTGAATTTAAAAGTACGTAGTTTGCTCTTAACTCAATCTGGGCAGTCTTGCCCTTCCCAGTAGGCTCAGGCAAAACCAGACTATTTCAGTATCTCCTAGCTTGTGTGTTTTTTCTCATCAACATCTTTTGTTGTCTTGACCAGAGTCTGATGTTGTCAGAATGTGGCCATGGTTTTCATCTCTGAAATGCTTCAGGGTATGGCAGTGCACTGAAGATAGAAGAGAGAGAAATGAAGATATCCCATTTCTTGCAATTATTTTTTTCTCTTACCTCTTGTTTAATGTGAGCTTTAAACAAACTGTGAGAAGCTGCTTTTTAAAAGTGGCTTGCTTGCCTTCTTCATTATAGGGTGAGATTCTACATCAAGTTTGCATGGTATAGTTCTTTGCATGAGAACAGCAACATCGCACAACTTGAATGTGCATCTGATGTGCACCCACAATTGTTCTGCATGAGCTATTCTCCTTGGGCAAGTGATCACAGATACAAATACGCAATCAAATGCACGGGAACTTCCATAAATGCATGTGCATGTGCAGCTCTACTAAGCATCCTTGAATGGAATGCAGACTCACCATGTTGGACAAAAGGTCCGGTCACTTCTATTGAGGAACTTATGCACATATGGCACACCATCAGGTTTTGGCCATAGGGTTTACCGAATACTTTGTCGCTATTATTTATCACAATGATGCAAGGTAGCATGTTGTGTTATTAATTCCATTAATTTATTTTTTAGTTTTCATTACTTTTTATATAGGTGGGGAAACCTGGACAGAAGAATGGCACAAAATTTGAAAAATTCCTCTCATATATGAACTAGCAAACATATGATGTTTCCCAGTAGGCCCACCAGAAATCCTTCATTACAGTTTTCCTCATGGTGTGCTACCATATTCGTATCAAATCAGTTCCTGCAGCATTTATGGATCAGTGTCTGCATGTTGAAATATATTTTCAAGTTGCCACAAAGACAGGCCATTATCTGAAACATCAAGAACTCATTCCTGCAGACTTTTTGTCTAAGGGTCCTAAGTACTATGGGTCCTAAGTACTATGGATGTGTAGGGATTTTATTGTGTTCATCTGAAACAAATTTACCAAATTCACAAATTTATTCTTAAACAGAATTGAAAGAATGTGGGACTTTAAAATCTTAAATGTGGGTGAATGAAAATAAACCAAAAGATTTACTTATTTTACTTAATCTTTTATGATTTTAGTAGCATATATACCCGGTGTTGCCCGGGATTTTATTTTCTTATAGGTAACACTTGTTAGAAAGATTTGAGATCCTGCATCTCTAATTCCCCAAACCTTCTTGTCCAGTACCTGTAACTTTTCCCCATATTCCCCAATCCATTACATTATGTTATTAACATACATTATGTTCTTAATATACAGAATTTGGGTTCCTGAGGGAAATACACTGCCCTCCTCCTTGCTGCTAAGCCTCATCTCCATAGCAACAGGCCAGCCTATTAAAGACAGACACATTTGACTGCTTTTCCCCATATTTCCCAATCCAATCTGTATTCAGAGTTATTGACAAGCAGAAGTTGGGGTTCTGAGGGAATACACTACCCTCCTCCTTGCTGCTAGGCCTCATCTCCATAGTGACTAGATAGGCCCAAGAGCTCTCTGGCTGAGAATTGTAAAGGCTCTTCCCTGAACTCCAAACTCCAAGATTCTACAGACTCTTCACAGGCAGTCAATCATATGAGGTCTTTTCACCTGATACGGACAGACAGATAAATCTGACTTTTATATATTAGATGGTTGTATTGTGCTTATCATCTTTTTGGTTTCCCATATTAGGTAGGTTTTTTTTAAAAAAGTCAAAGATTATTTGTCACAACATAAAAAGCCAAAAGATTATTTGTCACAACAAATAATCGTAACTTAGGGATGAGCAAAGCATGGCTCTTTAAACCCAGCTGAGCATAGCCAGTGGTGAGACATGATGGAAGAGGCAGATCTGGAAGATCTATTTTTTTCCTATCCCTGCCAGTCTCATTGTGCAACCAGATACAAGTTTGATTTCATTCAGAATTAAACACCAACACTTTCTCAGATATCTTGTTTAAATGGCATGCTATAAGTGACTAATGAAACCAGTAGGTTGGTTAACCTGTATCTAACTCTCTAAGGATGACAATGGAAAAGGATGCTGGAGATGCCAGACACGGACACATTTTGCAATCAAATTTTGTGTCTCCAACCTGGGGTGGGGGTAGCTTCCTGGGCTTAGGCTACAAGGCTGTGTACTATAAAGCAGACACAGTTCTAGAGAGCTCACAGGTGGCTGGAAGAAAAGTTGATGACAAATCTCTTTAACAATCCAACTTAACATAAAGCAATCTACATTCATGGGAGATAATACCATTCTATTCAGATTCACATTTCATGATTATAACCATATTAATCTGAGAACAGACTAAAGGACCTTCAGGACATTCAGCTCATCAAGATCTCACAGCTCATTATCCCACCTTACAAAACCAAACGCACTGCTCAATTTGATCCTTATGTCTGGCAAAGAATGTAATTACGGGCTACTAAAAAAAAAGCATATCAAATGCCTGGACAGAACTGCGTGGGAGGCAATACCCTTGTCATCTCACCAGATAAGCAGGTTTTGTTGTGTGCTGCTCAGTGTTACAGTCAAGAAAACATTTTCCTTGGTGGAAGACGGCACCAGCTTTTACTCCTCAACTAGAATGACAGGAGCAACACAGGAGATTTTGCCTTAATGGGAACTTGTTCTCTTAAATGACATCTTCTTTGCATAGGTGGAAATTATTCCTGCCAATGCACTTGCAAGTACTTTTTTTTTCCCTAGGAGGCTAGATTATTTCTTCTTCTTCTTCTTCTTCTTCTTCTTCTTCTTCTTCTTCTTCTTCTTCTTCTTCTTCTTCTTCTTCTTCTTCTTCTTCTTCTTCCAAGAAATAACACAGCGTCTAGGAGGAAGAAAGTGTTTAATGTATATCTAGTATCTGCCTGTATACAAATGTTTCTATAAGATATAGCAAGAGTACTCGTGACAGCTCTGTTTCTCTAAACAACCTCCCCAATCATGGGAAGACAGATGCCTGGAGCATCTACAGAGACTGGCAAAGTGTTATTTGGGACAGTTTCACACATTACCAAGAAAGGAACTAGATGCTTTAATATACAAGATATGCGGGCATCTCCTTTCCTCTCTCAGGTAATGGCTGATAAAACTGAACATGAAATTCCATTTTACACTCTCTATCTGTGACAGCCAATGATGTGTGGCATGGTTGGAAAAACTTGGTGGATGTTGAGGTCCCCTCACACAGTTTTCTTTTACCAGATGTTACTTATCAAGAAAGGAAGCAAAAATATGAACTACATATGGCATCTACTTTTGTCCTAGAATACATCAGAAAACAAGTACGTACTGTAAAATATATAAATGGCAATGAGTGAGTTCCTTTTAATCCTGGGTGTGTGCATTGGGAAGCCTTTAATACATTGTGAAATAAACACTTTTCTTGACATGGTAACAGATTTCTTGACAGATGAATCTCTGCATTAAGAAATGTGAATTGTGAAGCAGCCATGAAAGGATATGTGGATGAAAGCTGGGACCTTTTAATTGCCTGTAAACTCCCATCATCTGGGAGCTGGAGTGCCACAAGGGCCATATGCAAGGCCACCTGAAGAGGTGGGCCACAGCTGTGTACGGCACAGCAGGGGTTGTAGCCTGAATTTAGCAGTGGCTACAGTGCCTTCTTCCCTTGTAAACACATAAAACCTTCTACTCACATACATATGCTCATCCCATACACATATGTACACTTGCTACCAATGTTTACGGGCACCTTCAGGAAAGACTCAGCTGACACAGTGATGTAGAGAACTCAAAATTGTGTTTTATTACAATAAATCCATGTGTACAAACAACAATCCACACGTACACACACTAGCACAAGAGCTAACTGAAAGAAAGGAGGAAAATGGGAGGGTTTGGGCGATATTTACCAGATCAGAAGAGAAGTGGAGAGGAGGATGAGGTGACTTGAGTGCTGGACTCAAGGGCAGTTCTCAGATCAGGAATTGGATGGACAGAAGGATGTTCAGAAGGGTGAGAGGCTGTAAGTTGCAAGCCTGAAATCAGGGGTATATGTACTCCAAAAATAGCCTGTGGCGAGGAAGTTCCTGGGAGAGAGACAGCAGGGGACCTTTGTCCTAACAATGGTCTATTCACCTGTTGATATGCATAGTGTTTGATTAACAAGGATGTGATGGTTAATCCAATCATGATTGAGGGTTGAGGAATGCAAAGATTGGAGTAATACAAGAATCGGAGTAAATCTGGTGAGCTTCTGGCTTGGTGTCGTCAGGGAAGCATTCTGCTTCTGCCTAAATCAATCATCCGCAGGGTGTTGGTTATTGTGCTCAGCAAGCAACCTAATCTTACCTTGGGGATCTTAGGCTGACTCTCCTTTCTTTCACACATTTACTGTCAGAACAATCCCTTGCCCGGTTTGACCTTCTGGTCACTTCCCAGGCTTGATTTTGATGTGGAGGCCAATTAATCCTGTGGCCAATTAAACATAGTGCCAGTTGGATATGGTGCCCATCCAGACCCTGCTGGTATTGGGGACCCCCAAAGTGGGGCCTTACATTATTGTTCCTACTGATGAGATGGAGCAAAGGCCCTCTTTGGTAGATTTCAATGCTTGAGCATTGCTGTTTTGCTTTTGAGCATCTGACATATCTGGCTGATGACTCAGATGGAATCCTAGATTAGATAAATTTTGTTCTGATCAAGAAACACAATTCTTAAGCCCTTAGATAGAGCGTGGCTAATCCCTATGAATAATTGTTTTGACCCAGTGGGTAGAGAAACCGTAAAGAAGAGATGCAGTTGCCAGAGGTAAGGATTAGGCCCTTTTCACTTCCACAGCAACTTATAGAACCAATTAAAAACATATAACACCTATTAAAGGAAGATATAAAACCAATACATTTTTAAAACAGCCAATTTATACTTCAAAACTTATAATTTGAAAAGCATCTGAGTAAGCCTGCTGGAAGAGGCTGGAAAGGTCTATGCTGGTTTATCTTTTGTCATTTCATCAGAATTTCAGTTTACCTAACTACTTGCCAAATGACTGCCTTTCTCGGCCTCCCCCAGTGAAGCTATTCAGCCTTCTTCTATCAAGTTCAATACTTCTTAAACTATCTTATGTGGTGGACCAGCATTCCCTCTGTCCCAGAAACTGATAACATATTCCTTCCATATTACTGCCATATGTTTCGTTCTTTCTGCAAACTCAGCAAGGTCTGGTAGTTGATGGCTTGGGGACTGGCACCAGTCTGGAAAATACATTTTTCAATATCATTAGCCTAGCTGATTCTGACAGGGTTCTGTCTTCAGGGCACTTTCCCTAACATTGATTTGAGACTTCACACTATCAGAACAACTGAGGCATCCCCGGGGATTGTGCAAGACTTTTGAGTTCCAAACACTGGGAGAAAGAGATACAGTTTCAGGGCTAGCCTTGGACATGATCGAAACTTGCCCAGGTTGCTGAGCTGAAGGGGGCAGTGAGATGTAACAACTTTTATACTATTTATATTAGAGCACTATTTATGCCAAGTGTCCTGTATGACAAGGGATGTCCCTTATTTGAGGGTTGGAAAACTCATCTTTTCATATAGACTGAACAAGATGCCCCTCACCAAAAGAAATATCCCATATTTTCAGATATGGACCTTTCATAAATGTGTACATCTTGTAATTTTAGAATATGGACAATATGTTAATTTTACAGAGAGATACATGGCTAGTTAACTGTAATAAGTATTTTCATTTGGTATTTAGATGGAACTCAAACTTGTTAATAGCTACTTCCTGATTGTTGACTCTGCATGTCATGAATTTCAATTATTCCTTATCACTATTTTGAAAAGCTAGCAACACCAGTTTATGAAGAGTAAAACTGAAAAGAAGCAGTATGTATGTATGTATGTATGTATGTATTTAATATCCTGTGTTTCTTCCAGTGTAATTCTCATCTCTAAGCTCTAACCTCTTACATCCTGTCTCTAACACTCTACCCACACCAATTTCACAGGTTGTTTAGGTTGGCTTTGAAGACCATTAATTTTTCAGTTTCCAGCTTTAATGTCCTCATTTATTTCAGAAAAAAAATATTAACAGAACATGGCTTTAGTGTGGGGTGGCACTACCATGAACTGTAAACACTGCCAATATGATAAACACTACGGTTGGAACGTTGTTGATATCTCACACATGCATAAGCTCCCCATGGAAGTGGGTGAACATTTTTCTTCAATGTGGAATCTCTACATTCAATTAACTTTGGCAGCATTATGGATGCATAGGTGAAGGCACATGCATATTGCTAGGTAGATGAGCATGGACATATCCATGGAGTTGTACATTTGGTGGCAGAATCAGATGTGCATTTTGTTGTATAGCAGTGCCATTCAACATAGGAGTTGTGTAGCAAGATCTTTGTGTAACTCCACATGTGGAGATTTGCACTATGCAACTGTGATATGTTAAAGAAAGCTATAAACTGACTAGGCCAAGAGTTCTGAGGGTTGTCTTTTACTCCAGAACCAGCCATCTCTGTCGTGTTTGGCTACATATGTCCTGTCAAAACTGCTAACATGATAAGTACTATGAGTGGAATCCTGTTGGTAGTATAAGGTCTTGATGGAAGGACTTGGACATTTTTGTTCAATATGGAGTGTCTACATTCAGATCTAAGCTTCAGAAATGGTCTT
The DNA here is from genome assembly GCA_948474755.1 of Ctenosaura bakeri. NCBI lineage: Eukaryota > Metazoa > Chordata > Lepidosauria > Squamata > Iguanidae > Ctenosaura > Ctenosaura bakeri. Next base: position 204,367 of record CAOLHI010002231.1, read on the forward strand.
GTACATGCAATGCCTAGATATTTTAAAATTTAGATCAAAATCTTCCTTTCCATAGGGATACAACATCCTATCTACCTGTCTATCCACTGGGCTCTTGAAGATATCTTAGGTATCTAGGGATATCCTAGGTATCTAGGGATATCTTCCGAGTCATCACCAGGACGTCTTATAAGCCTGCTTGGCTGTCCTTAATTTGAAAAGTCATAGGTTACTGGCCCATCTGCTGTTATTCAGAAGACTTCATTTTCATTGAAGATTATATTTTCTGTAATATTCCTATGCATTTATGAAATAAACAGGATACTAGTGAGCATTTTTGCCTAGGGGTTTCTATAACTAATCACAAACCAAAACAAATGATTAATTACTCATATCGTAATAGTGCTTATTATCACAATGTCACAAAAAATGTTTGGCAGAAATCTAACACATGCTTAATCTAATGAGAATTACTTCTGACTAGATAGCCATAAGACTGTACCACTGGAAGTACTGGTTCATTTTGCAGTGTTCAAAATTCTTATAATGAAGACTTCCACCCCTGGATGAAAATAATAAACAATTTGTCTGTCTTCTTAGCGCCAAAGCAGATATTCTTCTAAAACTGTAACTTGCTGCTGTGTCTCCTCCCCAGTTTACTCTTGGCTAAGTGCAAGGTTCCAGTCATAGGGATTTGTACTTGCAAGGCGGTAAGGTAGAGGCATCTGTAGCAGTCCTCCCAGGAGTCCTCTGGAGGTCCAAAAGCTGATGTCAGAGCTGTATATCCATCTATAGGAACATAGCTGGATACTTCTCCAACATCCCCCTGCTATTGGCCAGTTATGGAGGCTACAGCAGCTAAAAGGTGGTGAGGGGGTTGGAGGGGAGAGGTCATTACATGGTTGGTGAAGGATTTGTGACCACTGCCACAACCGGAAAAAAAAGGAGTTATGCAAATGAAGTTGGACTTACATCTGTGTAACTCATGAACAGGATCCTGGCTGCTATTACACCCATTGTGTCATCAAGAAGAATAAAGGAGAATCAGGACAAACACGTTGGTAGGAAAATGGGACATGACATGATTAAATTGTGCAGTAGTTTGGCACTGAACAATGCCTAGCAATAATGTTTTAACTGGTAGCGCTTTGACATTTTAAAATGGTGTCAGAGCCCCAATCTACCCTATGAGGTGCAGAAAGATATCAGATCACCTTTGCTGTTTTAAAATTATTGTTAACACTTTCGTCAACTCAACCACAGATTTCAACAGCCTAATCAGAACGAAAAAGAAGAAGACAACACTTCTGGCATCTCTCGTAAACAGAAAAATTTCTGAAACTGATTCCCCTCCTCAATCAACTTTCCTCAATGAATTACAGCCATTTCTGAAAAAGACTTTAAAAAATTGCATGATGACAAAATATTGAATTGTCACTAAATAAACGTTATTTACATAAGCACCAGCAGTTGGGTAATTATTCTAGAACAATATAATACGATTAACAATCACAGTTTACAAAATTACTGTGACGGTAGGGAACTGCCATGCCAGCGTTGTCCCTATAAGGCAATGTGTCTTCCGCCTTACTGCTTATAGCCACCACTTACTCCTTAATCAGGCTAACACAGGGAGAGAGTGAGCTTCCTGCAGCCTGCAACTTAAGACCTAGCCAGGCATTCTCCAAGCTCAGTCCTTCAATTATCTGCATACTACAGGGACAGAAGAGGTGGCTGAGCCCATCTACCTCTTTTGCTCCCACACATCCCTATCACCATTTCTACAGCCTAGGAAATTAAAGTCCTACACTGCACAGAGTAGACTACATTCCTTGAGTAGAGGGAGAAATTCAGCTCCCAAAATTCTGGGAACCACACGGTGTGGTGGTTAGCATATTGGATTGGGACTTGGGAAATCCAGGTTCAAATCAACGCTAGCTATGAAACTCACTAAGCTATGAGACTTCATGGAGCTATGAGACCATCTTGGGTCAGTCAGAAACTGTCAGCCTGAGCTGCCTGACAGGATGTTTCTGAGGATAAGGTGAGAGGGAAAAAAACATGTAGTCTGTATCGAACTTACTGGAAGGAAGAATAGATTTAACCGGATTTAATAACTAAATAAATAAATAAATAAATAGGGGTGGTAGTGTAGGAGTGAGTATGTAGGGATGAGTCATTCATGCTGTCATGCTCACTTGATGGTATTGGTGCATGAGAGAGCACCTGAACTGATTTTTGTTTTATGGGATTAGGGCAGGGGTGGGCAACTGCCAGAAGTTAAGAGTCTGTGTTAACTTAGAGTGCTGAACTTGCCATCTGCATCCACCCATTAGAAAAATAGTTTTCCCCTTCAACCACCTGAGACACTTTTGGCCAAAGAGAAACCTTTTTTGCAACAGCAAGTGATCAGAAATCACTTCCCATTCACTTCCCATTTTAAAAAAGGGACACTTCTAGGCCTAAGATGGACTGGGGAGGGAGCACCAAAACATGACAGAAATGCCATCATGTCCCCCCACATGGGACTTGGGGGAAAAAATATTCAAAAATATTTTTCACTCATGAGTTGCTTTGAGGGGCCCTTAAAAACAGCTCTAGGGACTGCATGCTATTTCTCAAATGATTGATTGTCATGTGACCAAATTACAAACATGTCATCAGAACATTGTAGGTGGAGGAGAGGCTTTTGGGGTGCATGTACTGAGGAAGTGTTGTTCCAAGTCAGCCATGAAGATATTTGCATACAGTGGTGCCATGCAGGTGCCCACATCAGTGCCACTGACTTGTAGGTACATATTATTTCCAAAAGTGAAGTAATTATGAGTAGATACAAAATGGCAATGTTAGTGGCTAGGTCTGCTGTAGCCTCATTCAGGATGGTATTCTTGATGGCTTATAGTCCATCCTTATGTGAGATGATGGTATATAGAGATTCCACATGGAGAGCACCTAGGATGGTGTTGTCTGGGAGGTTATGGATGGACTGTATTTTCCTCAGGAAATCAGTTGTATCCTTCATGTAGCTTGTAGTGTTGATGGCATAGCGCCTGAGACTGAAGTCCAGATATCCTGATATCCCAGCAGTCAGAGTTCTAATGCTTGAGACCAGTTCTTAGATTGCCTCATATGTGTATTTTGGGTAATAGGTAGAAGATATCTCATTTGGACTCCTGGGGTAGGTCCAGATAAAATGCAGAGCACAATAGACACAGAACAAAAGTGCTTGTATGTGAACTCATTTTCAGCTCAGCTTTAACAGCCTGATGCTGTGTACTCAATTTTTTTCAAGCACCCAACAACATGTTGATAACAGATACATTGGATAGTTCAGGAAGAGTCTATCCAACTGCAAGCTATAAAGTTTTTCCTTTAGCACTAGGCCCCTAGCCAGTGAGGACTTGAAATAGTTAAATCTGGTCATTTTATAACCTGGCCCAGGAAAGAGACCATCCTATCCCAAAAGAATCAATGGAGAATAAGGAGCATGTGTTTGTAAATCATTAGCTTTATTTAAAATGGCCACAGTCTAGAAACAGAGTTCAATATGGGGAAGCAGTAGGGATGTATTTCTTCACTAATATCACTCTTCAAGGAATCAAAGACTAATTTTAGCACTTTTCTTGCCAATCTTCAAAAGTCTTCTACAGCTATGCAGTTTTTGAAGCCTATTTGCAGTTCAAGATTTATTCTGTTCAAAATTCCCCATAGTTTGTGTATGTGTGCGTTTGTGCATGCACTTGTATGTGCAAAAAACAACATTTAGTGCAGAAAATGCTGTTTCCAGTATGTTATTTTCTGTACAGAAAATGCTATTTTCTGCACACACACACACAAAATACATGTGCACTTGAGTGTAGAGTAAACTCCTAACTGCAAGAATTGCGTCAGAATTTTCTGACACTCAACAAACATGTTTTTAAAGCATTGTTTTCAAATATTTTTGAATATTCTCCCCACCCCACCCCAGGAAACAATCCTCCCTTAGTTATCCAGCAAATGAGCTGTGATTAATAGAAGACTGCCATGGCCTGTTTTGACAATGTTGATTATCTGTTTAGTGGGACCAAACCTGAGTCCCCCCATTGTTCTTTGATCCAGTCCTGAACCTACTGAGTGACTGCCGTCATTATCTAGGGCACCATCCCTTTGCTGGGCAGTACAGTTAATATGGCTGGGGGTTGTATACTTGCATTAAGGTAGGGAAATCTGCTAGATATATACATGCTGCACTATTTGTTCCCTGATGGAAACCCATGGACATGATACAAGCACTTGTATTTCCCCCATCCTGTGAATGAAATAGCCACTTGAGGGGGTAATTTAGATAGAGAAAGCAGAACAGGAGAGTTAAACACCCTCAATCTCTGTGCTGCTTCACCAATCAAATTAAAAGTCCTCACATGGCTGCATTCAGTAAATGCCAACGAATGAAAGAAAGAAAGAAAGAAAGAAGCAGGAATATAAGTATGGCCTTTGTGATGTAAATAGCTCTGTATCTTATTCATATTCCTTATTATGATTGAGTCTGATGAGCCCCTACCTTTCTATACCTTTGGGAATCAGGTCTGTATTCTATATTTAAATATATGGATAAAATACTGAGCAAATAAGCTAGAAATATGAGCTGAACACAGCCCCTTAATACATGTCTTTCTTACAGTACTTGTTCTCTTTTGCTTTTCTACCTGAATTAGCATGAAGATTGTGTCATTATTTATGTGGCATCACTTTAGTTCCACCAGTGTCATTGGTTCTGTGCCATCTACCAATGAGGAATATTTTAGAGTTACTGAAAGATGAGAAAATGGAGATGAATAGCTCATGCAATACTGCTTTAGGCAAATGTTAACACTAAATGTTAACACCCGCCAATGTCCCAGGCTTACCGGCTGAGGACACAGGAGAGATCCTTCTTGGTGGTTGATCCCACCCTCTGGAACTCCCTCTCACAGGAGGCTTGGCGGGTCCTCTCCCAGCTCTCCTTTCCCCACAGACAAAACCATGGCCATTTCCGCAGTACACTGTTATAGTGCTATTATTCCACTTTCAATATCCTATGGAATTCTGGAGTTTGTAGTTTAGGGAGAGGCCTTTAGAATTGTCAGCCAGAGAGCTCTTGGGCCTTAGTAAACTACAAACCCCAGAATTCCACAGGATGTTGAAAGTGGAATAATAGTGCTATAACAATGTAGTGCAAAAATGGCCCATGTCTCACTAAGCAGGCTTTTATGTAAGCTAGAGAGCTTTTTATATTTATTTATTTATTTATTTATTTATTTATTTATTTATTTATTTGCCTGTTTTTAAAATTGCTATAAGCTTTTAAAATTTTATGTTTTTAATGTTGTTTTCAATGTTATTAATGGCCCTTTTCACACGGCATTCCCCATGTGAAAGGGCCTCTGGAGCGTCACATAATTGCGAGGAGCCATCCACATGACATCCTCGCAATTGTGTGATGCTGCCGGGGCCAGCAGGCGCCGATCACACACTATTTGATTTTCGGCTTCTAGCCGAAAATGGTGCATGATCATGCATCGCTCCAGTGCCCCATGCACACTTGCCATGTGTGTGGAGCCACCGGAGCCGTGGCGCTCGCCCTTCCCACCCCAGCGCAGCCTGGGGAAATCCCAGGCTGCACTGCAGAAGGGAGGAGCCCTCATGCTGCCTGCTCGTTAGTAGGCAGTGGCTGCAGAGCTGAAGCAGCGGGGACGTGAGAGTCTCTTGCAAGAGGCTGCTCACGCGATCGCCGCACCCCAGAGCAGAGAACAGGTAAGCTGCGGAAAGGGCCAATGCTTTTAACTTATTTTTGGAAGCTGCCTTGAGTCTGATTCTGTGAGAAAGGTAGCATACAAATATAATATAGTATGATATGGTATGATATATAAGCAAACAAACAAACTACTGAACTATTTGTCCAAGGTTGTAATTGTTGTAGTTCTGAGTTTGGAGAATTGCTTTTTGAAAGACTACTGTTCCAGTGCATTCCAAAAGTATGTTACCTGTTGACTTATGGTGACCCCATTAATTTCATAGGGTATTTTAGGCTCAGAGGTAGTTTTGTGAGTTTCTTCCTTTGAAATATAGCCTACAGCACATGGTATTTAATGATGCCTCTCATCCAAATCCTAATCAGGGATGGCCCTGCTTAGCTTCCAAGATCAGATGTGATCTGCTAACTGCAGGGTATTTAGGCCTCACCCGAATCTATTCAGTTATGGTTACAGTTACAGATTTGAAGAGTTATTCTTTACTTTCTAATTTATTGAAAGTAGCCAAAATTTTTTAAAAGAAAATCTTTTCACTCAGCAACATGAAGCAGAGCACAAGGCAGGCTTGAACCATGTGGCATTCCTCCTCCATCATGAAATGAGTTCACTACCCCATCACAACTATAAAAGTAATGGGAAAGTTACACTTACATTGCAGCAAAAGTGACACTATCCTTTGTTAAGGTGCAAAAGGAATGAAACTCAGTTATGCCATTGTTATAAACAGGAATTAATATTTAGTAGCTAAATATTTGTATCTAGTTATATTAAAGCTCTGTCCAAGTGGTGAATGTAGAAACTGCCTGGATTGAGTCCTAAGCTGCTAGTAATTGAAAATTCAAGAAACTGAAGCATGTAGAGCTAAAGTGGTTGGCTTGGATTAAAGAGTTGCGAACTAGACTGGGGTGGTTCACGTGTTTTAGCCCACAATGCCATTCTGTTTAGTTTCTTCATTCAGCTGTGATATATTTTTAACCCTTTCAAAATATGTGTTAAAATATGCATTTCAATGTACATTTTTTCAGAAAAACACTTTATGTATTTTCTCTAAAAGTCTATATTAAAATTTATTATTTTGAATGCCTTTAAACAAATGGGAAGTACATTGCAACATCCAGAGAAGTGTGAAATCTGGTGAGTAGCTAAGCACCTGTCTGCACAGTGGTGTGATGGAGTGGTGAAGATTAAGTCCTTTTGTAGAGAAATTCACAAAGTTCTTTAAGCATCTGCCAATGGGGTTCAAATGTTTATTTATTATCCATTAAAAGTAGATATTAATCTCCCTTTCTGCCTGCTAGATCTCCTTGAAGTTTTGGGAAGTTCTTCAGTTTCTATACTAAATTCTTAAGTTGGAAAGTTATTTTTAAGAAGAATGAATGCAATGACATGCTGAAGCCATTCATAACTGGCCAGTGGTGAGAAGAAACCTTTGGGCTCAGAGTTGATCATGAAAACTTGGGAAAGTTATCAGGGAACTTGTCAGGGTACTTGATTATCAGAGAACTTGGAAAAGTTGGAACTTGGAAAGATACTTTTAAGAATGAATGCAAGAACATGCTGAAGCCATCTGTAACTGGCTGGTGGTAAGATGGATGCAGAGTTTATCAGGGAATTCTCAGTAAGAAGACTAAGAACAAGCAAGCCTTACCAACAACAGTTTATATAAAGGGCTGGAATTGTTGCTGCTGCTTTATTTAATTCATTTACAGCCTATCTTGTTTTTCTTTTTCTGAAGATGGGACCCAAGGAGGTTTACAAAAGTTTAAGTGGACAACAGATGAAAACACAGAGGTAAAATATGCAAAAATATTGTAAATTATTATTAAACTCTTTATAACATTAAAAACAGTTCAAACATTAATAAAACCATAGAAAAGGCCCTTGTAGCCACTTTCCCCAAACCTACTGGAACATAAAAGTTTTCACCTGTTGACCTAAGGAATGGCAGAAGGGACCCCATCCAACTTCTCTACAAAGAGAGTTCCAGAGCCTGGGGACAGTAGTAATGCAGTTCTTCGCTAAGTTTCTTCTTGGAGGTAACAACGAGTATTTTCAGCCCTTTTCAGCCTCTGTGAGGAAGTCTTTGAAAACCACACAGTTTTCAAATCCTATTTTTAATTCAGGACTTGTTTCTGCACAAAATTCACATGTGGTCGTTTCACACAGAAGACAGTCTTTTCTGGTCAGGAAACATGTTCTATGTGGAAAAGAATATGACTTCAGAAGGAATGTAATGGCATCCAACACTTGGTGAAAATCTATCCCCGATCTGTGTTCGCAATTGCCATTACTTCATACTGCACTATTCTGTACACTTGAAAACTAAAAATTGTTTTAGTTTTTATATCTTTTTGTTATTCAGAGAAGCACATCATAAAATTTTAAGAATGTGTTTGTGTGTTCCCCTTTGCATACTGATTGAGGAACTATAAATTTAGGATGGTCTAATCAATTTGTTATTTGAACAAAATTCTCCCTCCTCATGAGGGGCACAAACAGATCTGTTACCTGAACTGACCACTTCACTCTACCCAGTGATAGAGCTGGCCTTGCTGGATACCAGTATCAACATTCTTCTGCAATGTGTTGCTGCAGGAGAATGGCTGTATTATTTTAGAGAATACACTCAGTGCAAGTATGGCAACAGGTAAGGCCTAAGGACTATGTTTGGTTTCAAGGTACATTTTAGAACATGACTGGGCAATTATAGAGGGCTTGGGGGCAATTCTGTTGCATTTTTTGCAACTCCTTGGAATTTAATGGGTTGCGCCTGCCCATTTTTTAAAAAAAGTAGAAAGGACACTTTCCACCCCGCCTTAGAATATGGCAGACAAAAATGCAATGGGTTCCCTGAAGGCTCAAAGCATAGAAGCCATTGTTTTAAGGAAGTCCCCCCAAAATATAACACTCAGCTGGTGGTGTCAGAAATGTGTCACCCTGACAGAAAAGACATTTAAGAGAGGATGATCTCAGAGATCTAATCTCATAGATCTGACACATTGCTGTCTGACCTGATAGGCACTGGGGAAGGGAAATGAATTAGGACGTCAGTATCTATAAAGGGGCCAGTGTGTAGACAGTCCAAGCTGGGACATTCAAAGAAAAACACAAGTAAGAAATAATGTAAGCTATGATACGTGCCTTAGGAAGAGTGGACAACTAGGGCAGGACTGGACTGCATTCAGTTTTCTTGAACTGTCTGAGGCTGCATCTTTTTTTTTTTTTTAAAATAATTTAAATTTATTTTTCTTTTTGTAAGGGCCATGTCTCACCTCAAATGAGGTTTCAAACCATTTCCCCCAAGCTGAACATTAAGTATATCAGTTAGTTAGTTAGTTAGCTCCAATTGATGAATTATACATTGTTTGTTATAAGCAGTAAACGCATTGTAAATTTATAGATTTTAATGTTATTACAGTTGACTCATACATTTAATAGTTTATTAGACTGAATTTAATAATGGGAAAGAGGGGCACTCTCTTTTCTCTCCTAAACTTTGGAGAAGTCTCAGTAGTAGAAACTATAGGACTCATCCAATTGTGATTGGACTCATCTTCCTCTTCCTTCCAGCTCTTAAAATAATCCTGGCTTATACTGTCCAGTGGTGACTTTCTGCTAGTAGAAATCACTTCCATTTTTACATGACAAACCATCTGATTTCAGCTTATCCTCTCTATAGAATGTGGCTTGTGAGGGTTAGAGGACTCTGTGGAGGAGAAGTGGATATAAATTGGAGACCTGTAGTATTTCATATAGTTTGGGGAAAACAGGGGCATAGCTTAGTGCCTGGAGACCAAGACAGAAGACGCTTAAAGCCCTCCCCAGCATGGCTGTTGCCACCATCAGATGCAGCCAGCAGCCAGAGGCCCCTATTGGCTGGAGGCCTAAGGCACTGCCCCTCCCAGGCAAATGGTAGCTACAATCCTGTGTGAAAATTGCCTCTCCTTGCACAACTAGAAACACTTTCCATATGACTAGAATGACCATTGGATGCCACTCAAGTTATTTGTCATTTGAGTGAAAGGCTCCTCAGCCCTTGCTTATATTATTCATCTCTGATTCACCAAGCAAAAGGTATCTTTCTGTACATTTCTGATTGATGGAAGAACAGCAACAGCAGCAGGAAAAGGCCACAAATCATCCACTCCTCCCACAGTGAAGGGAATGAAGGCATAAGGCATTAATGTGGATTGAAAATGCTCCAGAACTTCATTAATTTTAAAGGCTCATCCACAAGTTGATTAACTGTTTACAGAAACTGACACCTGTCTGTTCATTCCCTATTGTGGGCATGAATTCATTCTCCAGTGTGAGCACAATTCAAGTTTTGACATTTAAGCCCTATGTGGCTTGGGTCCAGATGATCTGAAATCCTGTATCTCCCTGTACAAGCCAGTTTGAGCTATAAGATCTGCACGTGAAGACTTTCTCTCAGTTCTACCACCTTTGCTGGCAGATTTGGTGAGTCCATTGAAGACAGCTATCTCTTTGGCTGTGGAACTCCTTTCTATGGTGGGTCTGTTTGGCCCCTTCCCTGATTTCTTTCCACTGGCAGGTGAAGATCTTTTTTGTTCAGGCAGGCCTGTGAAATTCAAATTATGTTGCATGATGTAGAGATTTGAGCATTGATTATGGCCCTGTAGACCAGTGTTTGATTTCCCACTTGGCCATGGAAACCCACTGGGTGATCTCAGGCATGTCACACACTCTCAGCCTCCAGAAAACTCTATGACAGGTTCACCTTAAGGTTGTCATAAGTTGGAAATGACTGGAAGACACACAACAACAACAGTTTGTGTGAACTGGGGTGCTGTTATTTCTTAAACTTTTATTAGTAATTGTGTTTTGAATGTGCTTTCAATTTTTTTTTTAACCATGGTTTCTTTTTTAATAATACTGTTATTTAATTGCATTTTAACTTTTGTAAAATAAAATTTTAACGTAATCTTGTTTTAAATTACTGTGAGCTCCCAGTGTGGAGTAGTAGTTTGGGCACTGGAATATGACTCTGGAGAACAGTGTTCAAATCCCTGGCATGGTTATGGAAATCCACTGGGTAACTTGAGCAAGTCACACTTTCTCAGCCCCAAAGACAAAGCTCTTCTGAACAAATCTTGCCAAGAAAACCCTGTGATAGGTTTGCCTTAGGGCCAACATAAGTTAGAATGTTAGACTTGAAGGCATACAACACCAACAACAAGTTGCCTTGGATCCCATTCCAAGTGAAAGGTAGGGTGTAAATCCAATCCAATCCGTTAGACAATATTGTGGGTATCCTGTTTTTATGAAGCAGGAGCTAAGAAGAAAAAAATCTTATTTGGATCATCGCGATTGGTGGCCCAACCATAGTATCAAATATGCTTTGATAAAACCAGGCAAGTGGCCTTGGTTGAAGTTGGGAACCAATTTCACTTCTGGGTGCTATATTGCCATGTTGCTGAACAGAAGGGGTGTGTGGGAATGAACCTCACTAGTTCACAACATAGGACTGTGGGAAACAAAGGATTTGCTTTAAAGAAGACCAGACGGGTCAAAAGTGTGGCAAAGACATCCCTGCATGCTATAGAGATGGTTTTTTGGGAGATGGGGAAGATCATTTGGCAAGGCTTTCTAAGATCTCCTGTGTCTTCCTAATCCTCAACTGTAACAGGAGTGTGTAAGAGGATAAAAAATGGGCAGGAGATTGAGTAAGGAGTCAATTTTCTAGTCTTTTCTCAGATTCCTTAAAGATACAACTTTTCTTTTTCTGTTTTCTTTTATTTTCCCTATTAGAAAAGTTTGGGCATGTTGAAGAGGATGCTGCAGCCATGTCAGTCTTCTAGATTTTTTCAGAGTGCCTTGAATAGATATGAGGCTTCTAAGGAGAAAATGAAGATGCCATGTCTGACTTCAGCTTCCTTTATGGTGCATCACCATAATGTTTCTTAAACGTTCAAAGGGAAAAAAGCTGAAGAAAAGCTTCCACTTCTTAATAAAAAGCAGAATAATGAACCACCACTAGTATGAGCGCTATTAGTAATCTTGCTGCTGCTCTTTGGACCAGCTGAATTTTCTGAACTCTCTTCAAAGGCAGCTCCACACAAAACACATTGCAGCTATCCAACCAGGATGTAACTAAGGCATGTGTCACTGTTGCCAGAGCTGATGTCTCAAGGAATGGGTTCAGCTGGTGCACAAGCTTTAACTGTGCATATGCACTCCCAGCCACTGCTGAAACCTGAGCTTCTAGGCTCAGAGTTGAATCCAACAGCACACCCGAGCAGTAGACCTGCATCTTCAGGAGAAGCATAACCCCTTGAATCCCTATTCCCTGATCTGTCTTTTGACTGACCAGGAGCACCTCCATCTTGTTTGGATTAAGTTTCAGTTTGTTCATCATCATTCAGTAAAAAACTGTTTCCTTATTTTGTGGCGGAAAGGAGTAATAGAATAGAATCATGCACATACTGGTGACACTGAACGCCAAAACTCTGGCCAATATCTCCCAGTAATTTCATGTAGATGTTAAATAAAATTGGGGACAGAACCAAGCCCTGCAGGACCCCATAGACCAATGGCAGAGGAGTCAAGCAGGAGTCCCTCAGCAGTACCTTCTGGGTTAGCCCTCCAGGAAGGAATGGAGCCATTGTAAAACAGTGCCCCCAAGTCCCATCCCAACAAGGCTACCCAGAAGGATACTACTGTATCAAAAGCCACTGAGAGGTCCAGCACAATCAACAGCCACATGCTCTCCCTGTCTAGCTCCCAACATAGGTCATCCATCAAGGTGACCAACACTATCTATGGCCCTTTTCACATGTGGAGGGAGAAACGGGGAAAACACGGAGCTTACCAGCAGCCGGGTAAGTCCATCGCCACACGGAGCAGGGCAAGTTCACTGCTCCACACTCCTGCGGCATCCTGCGGTGTCCAAAATGGCGGCTTATGGCTGGCGGAGGCTCTCCACCAACCGGAGAAGCTCGCCAGCCGGAAGCCTGCCCCTGGCAGATCTGCAGGCATGCACTTGTGCGCGCCTGCAAATCTACACCGGGGTGCTGCGATGGAGTTGCACAGGGCTGCACGCTCCGTGCTTTTAAAAATCCTCTTAAAAGAGGTTTTTAAAAAACAAGCGGTGCCACCACTTCCAGTTGCTTCAGAGCGGTTTGGAGTGTGGAACTGAAAAATTATATACGACCCAGTGCACTCCACAGTGTAAACGACCTCCGTTAGAGGCTGCACTGCCCTGTTTTAATTACCCCGTGTGAAAAGGGCCTATGTCCCACAGCCAGGCCTGAAACTAGATTGAAATGGACCAAGATAATCCTTCTCCTCCAAAAAACCCTGAAGCTGGGAGGCCACTACACACTCCAGAACCTTGCCCCAAGTATTAGAGACAGGAATATTTGAGACTGGCCAATAAATATCTAGAATGGTCAGATCCATATAATGATTTTATAGCAGCCTCCTTTGGGCAAACTGCCTTGTTTTAGAGAGGTGTTAACCACTCCCTTCACCCATTCAACTGGTCCCGCTCTAGCTTTTTTAATAGGCCAGGAAAGACAAGGATCTAACCAACATGCAGTGGCTCTCACAAGGATCCTGTCCATATTCTGAAGCTTGACATATTGAAAAGTAGGGACAAAAGTTACTTCCACTGGATCTGTATCACTTAGAACATCCAAGTCAGAATGAATCTGAGCTATTTTATCTGCAATGTGCTGGGCAAATTATTCACGGTTGGCTGATCTGGATTTTCCTTTCTTGGGCTCTGTATGTGAAAGACCCCTGAGCGCTCTGCTGGCTGGCTCCTTGCTAATGTAATAGAGACAAAGAAGAGACTTGCTTTTGCTTCCTGTACTACTGCCCCAGAGTCAGCTCTCAGATAAGTTTTAGCCTGTGTCTGATTGGTTCTATTTGACCGGACTGTCAAAGTGGCTGATAGACAATACAGCACATAGTTTACTTTTAATTTTGGAGAAATAGGCCAAACAGGAAAGGAAGAGGAATAGCATTATATGTCAGGGACATTTACACCTGTGAAGAAATCCATGACTTAAATTCAAGAAGCCAGGTTGAGAGCATCTATGTGAAAATTAATGACAAGAGAAACAACGGTGATGTCATTGTCAACTCCAAGACAGATATGGATGATGCTTTTCTGGAATAAATAACCAAACATTCAAGAATGAGAGATATAGTACTAATGAGAGATTTCAATTGTCCTGATATTTGCTGGAAGTCAAATTCTGCCAAGAGTATCAGGTCCAACAAATTCCTCACTTGCCTTGCAGACAATTTCATAGTCCACAAGGTAGAAAAGGGAACAAGGAAAGCAGTTATTTTAGATCTGATCCTAACCCTGGTGGAGGTGGTAGGATCCTTAGGTGGAAATGACCATGTTCTCCTGGAGTTTATTATCCAGTGGAAAGGGGATGCCAAGAATATTCTGACACACATTCTAGACTTTAAGAAAGCTGATTTCAGTAAACTTAGGGAAATACTGGGAGTGATCCCCTGGTCAGCAATGCTAAAAGAAAAGGGAGTTCATCATGGATGGGAGTTTCTAAAAAGTGAGATATTGAAGGCACAATTTCTAACAATCCCAATGAGGAGGAAAAAATAGGAGCTGTCTAAAGAATCTGGGATGGATAAAAGAGAAAAATCACCAAACAAGAATTCAAACAAATAGCCAGCAAGTGTAGGGAGAAAGAAAAACTAAAGCATACAGTGAGCTCAGGCTTGTTAGAGAGGTTGAAAACAGCAAGAAAGCTTTTTTTGTTTTTGTCCATAGCAAAAAGAACAACAATGAACTGGTAGGGCCTCTGTGTGGAGAGTATTCTAACAGGGAACAGGGTGAAATTCTAAAGGAGAAAGATTAAAGGCAGAACAACTAATCACCTTCATTGCCTTGATCTTCTTCCAAAAGGAAAACAATAGTTTATCTGGAGAAAGTGGGGCAGATGATGTGGTAGGGGAATTGCAGCATAGCATAGGTAAAGAGGTAGTACAGGAATACCTGGCTATTCTAAATGAATTCAAGTCTCCAGGACCAGATGAACTACATCCAAAGGTATGGCAGGGGGCGGGTGGGGGGAACCCTGCAAAAGTAGTCTCAGAACTCCTGCCAATAATCTCTGAGAATTCCTGGAGAACAGGAATTCCCAGTCCCAGCAGAATAGAAGAGATCAAATATTGTCTCCATCTTCAAAAAGGGAAAAAAAGGAGACCGAAACAATTACCACCCAGTCATCCTGACATCAGTACCTGGAAAGATTTTAATGCAGATCATTAAATAGTCAGTCTGTAAGCACTTAGAAAGGAATGTCATCATCAGTAAAAATCAACATGAGTATCTCAGAAACAAAAGGTCATGCCAGGCTAATCATATCTCTTTTTTGACAGAGTTACTAGCTTGGTAGATGAAAGGAATGCTCTGGATATAATGTATCTTGCACAACTAGAAACACTTTCCATATGAAGGGAATGTTGTGGTGCATGAAGGGAATTCTGTGAATGTAGTTATCTGGATTTCAGTAAGGCCTTTGACAAGGTCCCCCATGATATTCTTGCAAACAAGATAGTAAAATGTGGGCTAGACAATGCTACTGTTAGGTAGATTTGTAACTGGTTGACCAACTGAACCCAAAAAGCACTCACCAATGGCTCCTCTTCATCCTGGACAGAAGTCACTAGCGGGTGCCACAGGGTTCTGTGGTGGGCTCAACATCTTCATCAATGACTTGTGAGCTTAACAGATGAGAGAGCTGAGCCAAAAGTAACAAAATGAATTTCAACAGGGAGAAGTCTAAGGTACTACACTTCAACAGAAAAAAAATGAAATGCACAGATAACAAAATGAGTGACACCTGGCTTGACCATAGTACATGAGAAAAGGATCTTGGAGTCTTAGTAGACTACAAGCTACACATGAGTCAGCAGTGTGATGCATCTGAAAAAGCCAATGTGATTCTGGGTTGCATCAATTAGGAGTATAGTGTCTAGGAGAAAGGAAGTGATAGTGCCACTCTATTCTGCTTTTGTCAGGCCCCATCTGGAATCATGTGCCCAGTTCTGGGCACCACAGTTCAGGAAGGATATTGACAAGCTGGAGCGTGTCCAGAGGAGGGTGACCAAAAAGGTAGAAGGCTTGGAAACCATGTGCTATGAGGACCATCTTAGGGACCTCTGTATGTTTAGTCTGGAGAAGAGAAGGTTAAGAGGTGACATGGTAGCTATGTTTAAATATTTGAAGGGATGTCATATGAAGGACAGAAGAAGCCTGTTTTCTGTTGCTCCAGAGACTAGGATCCTTTCCACATCTTACCTGTTCTCAAAACCATCACATGGAGATCCAGGGAAAGCCTCTCCAGGGAGGGGAACGTGACAGAAGTACTCCCCTCCACACCAGCTGCCTGCTGGATGGGAGAAAGCATGACTGCTCCGCCTCTCCCTTCCACAGTGCAGCCTGGCAGTTTCCCAGGCTGCGCTGGGGGATGAAGCGCAGCCATTTTGCTTCCTGCTATTCTGCACTACAGATAAGTGTGGGAGGGAGGGGGAGGACTGTGCAATCAAGTATCATTGACAGGAGAAACCCGTCAATGATTTAATCTGCAACTGCATTGAGCAGCCACAGAATTGTGACAGGATCACGATGATGTCATGCAGAACTTTTGTTGTAATCCTATCGTGATCCCATGGTCATTGCAGGCTGGGGGCAGGGTGTGGAAAGGGCCTAGGACACTCATAAAAGGCCTCAAACTTCAGGAAAAGAAAGTCCATCTAAACATTAGGAAGAAATTTTTAATGGTAAGAGCAGTTTGACAGTGGAATATGCTGCCTCGGAGTTTGGTGGAGTCTTCTTCATCAGAAGTTTGTAAATGGAGGTTGGATGGGGATCTGTCAGGAATGTTTTGATAGTATATCCCACATGGCAGGGGGTTGGATTTGATGGCCCTTGTGGTCTCTTCCAGCTCTGATTCTATGATTTTGTTCTATGATACTCAAAATTCTGAAAACCTGAAGATATTCTTAATAACCAGATGCTCTTAAGGAAGTTATTTGTTAGGTCCTTCTAATACATCTTTCCTTTCCTCTCTCCTTTTTCCATTTATTAGTTTAAATAGATTTTTATGTTAGTTTACATTTTAGGTAATTGATCCCAAGTGTCATTCTGGTATAAAGTGCTTTGGCCATTATTCTATTTTATTTTAAGTGCCCTTCTTGCTGATGGTGGAAACACATAAACATAATTATTATTATTACATCATATGGCCTTTAGACATTTTTGAGACCTGTGGTCCTACAATTTTAATTTAAAGGCTAGCATGAATTTGAAAGTTACACCCAGATTTGAAGATTTAAAAAGGGCATTTAAGTACCACTTAAACTCTGCCTGTCATATCAGGAATTGGTTTGTAAATATACTAGTCAGCAGTCCATTTCAAGACACAGGTGAGCAGGTGTAGCTATGCAATTCCAAATTCCATTTCAATTGTTCCAAACAGTGAGCACACATTGGGTCTTATTTCTGTTCTAAGCTGCCATTGGGTTGTACCTAATGTAATGCTAGCAGAAAAAAAATTAGAAGCAGCAATATTGTTCCGCTAGCACACCTTTGTGTTCCACCAGTGGTTGCATAAGTACTAGCGGATCTGTTAGCATAGCGAGCACAAGGAACATGTACTATCATGAAGTTCTAAAGAACTGTGAAGGTGCTCCCAAAATAGGAGTGGAAGTATGGGATTTGATCCTTGCACAAAAACTAAAACAGGTTTTCTGCAAGTGATAGATGCTTTGTGGTAATGGAATGATACCCATTGTTTCTATCAGCTGAGTAATTATTAAAATGGTGTTTAGGTGGAGCAGAGGTGATAGCAAGAACTAGGAAAGTACAACTCTTGGGCTGTGTGTGATGCATACACCATGTTTATAGCCCCCAATGTCCTGGCAGCTCCTTGAACTTCCACATTTCCCCCCCCAAATGCCCCAAACCATGATTAAATGTATATTTGCCCTAACCCTATCATCACATAGGCCATTTCCACATGATGGGGCTGTCCCACTATGGGGACAGGTGGTAGTGGTTGTCTGGTCATGCTTCCCCATGACATTGTAGCCAGCCCATTGCCATGCCATACCCCTGCATCACACTTGCGGGGTATTTGCTAAATGGATAAAATCCATTTAGCACCTGTAATCATACAACACTCCTGTACCTACCTGCCATGTGGAAGGGCAGGAAGCATGATGGTGATGCTTCCTTCCCCAGCACAGCCTGGGAAGGTGCCTAGCTGTGCAGTGGAAGGAAGAAGCATGACCATCATACTATCTTCTGTAGGAAGATGGTCCCATGAGGAGGGCAGCTTTCCTATCTCATTCCCTTCCCTGTTGGGACTGCTGTGGGATGACTCACAAGAGCCCCGTCATGTGGAAATGGCCATAGTTGCTCTCCCTGATATACAGCATTGGAGTGGAATTAGTGTTTCTCAACTTACCTGCATGAACTTAATGAACCTCCTTGATTAGTATACATAAAAAAATTAGCTTCAGAACTTTACAAGTGAGTAGCCCTTTCACTTACAAGATATCCCCAGACAGAAATGAAATCAGTGGTATCTTTGATTTGTGGTAACTGGTGGTTTCCATGTCAGTCGAGCAGTGAATTCACTCCAGGTTTTAGTTAGAACTCTACAGGATCTATCCAAGGTGCTGAATTTATTATGGAAATAGGGCTCTGTTACCTGGATAGAGTCACCAGCTACTGCTTTGACACATAACACTTACAGTTGTGTGTATATGTGCTACTAATGGTCTAAACCCGAAGCATTTTTCTGTCCTGAAGCTTCCATCATCTTTCACTAAAGGATTGCTCTGGTTAGGCCTGATAGGGGTTCCATTCCTAAAACATCTAGAGAGGCATGTCTCCACCATTGTACTATAGTGTGCTGGCTCTATACTGTAAGCCTACACATTCTGTTTCTGTGGTGAAGCTAAACAGAGAACTTTATGCTCAAAGGCTGTCAATCTGTGGCACTTTTTATAAGTGCTACATTCATTTTAGAACTGAGATCCTTAAAACAGCACCTAATGGTATTAGAAAACTATACTTACTGCCTCCTAGATTCTCAGAAAAGTTTTCATTTCATTTCCCATCTAACAAAAAAGGAAAAAGGGAAGAAAAAAAATAAAGAACATCACACTACATTTTTCCAACTAGAGCTTGTATGCCCGTTTCAGAGTTAATGAAAAATATACCTTTGCAGATAATGGTATATGCAATTTTCGCATAATTTTATGGTTATTTGCTAAGCTGGTGAGTGGTTTCAGTGCCTTTACAGTCTCTCTGAAAGTTAAAAAAAAAAAAACCCTATAATCTTAGTGTGGTGGGAGGAGGGGAAGAAATATTTCATTTTAAGACCAGAAAGGAATATAATAATGTAGGAAGGTAGGATGAATTTGGGACCATAGCTAAAAAGTTGCACGACATAGTTTTTTAGCATGTAGACTATGGTGGCCATTTCCACATTACCAAGAAAAAGGAATTGCATGAAGAAGAAAGGGCAGAAGAAGGCAGATTTGCATAAAATATGCATATGTTAATTTATATGTACAGATGAACACTATAATTCAAACAGAAACACAATATATCTCACCATCCAGGGAAAGAGTGTGACGAGGAGATTGGAGTCCAGATGCTAACTATTCATGAGCAGTAGGGATATAGAGAATACTTGCATGTTTTTTCATTCTCAGTGAGAAATGGAGTCTCAGCACAATGACACACCCCACAGGGAAGAGGGAGAGGATGAGAACTATTACACTTGCTTACCTGGCTGGTCCCATTTTCACTGTGTCATCATCATCACACACACACACACACACACTATGTTGTTGCTGCAGACTATATACTGAAAGACAGGCCATTTCCACCCTACACTGTTATAGTGTTATTATTCCACTTTCAACATCCTGTGGAATTCTGGGGTTTGTAGTTTACTGACACCCTCCAAATGCCTCTCCCTAAACTGCAAACCCCAGGATTCCATAGGATGCTGAAAGCAGAATAATAACACTATAACAGTGTAGGGTGGAAATGGCCTCAGACTGCATGGAGGCCTTTGCTGGATACAAAAAATTCAGACAGAGAGTGAACCAGGCCCAAATGATGGTTCTGCAGGGATAGAGCTATTATGAGTGAGTTTTTCATCATCACAGCAGGGTACAAGGCAGAATTACATGGTGACTCCTCTAATTCCTCAGTGGACACCTACCAGCACATGGGTGGTGTGCAACACTGCATGAGCAGAAGGTATACAAGTGTAATGGCTCTCACCTTCTCCTTATTCATCTTCCTCCTTCTCCTTAAACCACCTGTATCCCTTCAAAAAGTCTCTGCATGGTCCAGGGCCTCACTGAACATTGAGGGATGCATATGGTGCTGCAGAGCAGGGGCGGGTGCCCCAAATCAAACAGAAGAAACTTACATTGCTTCTACGAGGTGCCTGGTTTCTATGCTTCCTCTCTGCAACCACAGGCTTGTTGGATATGTGCAGGAAATGTGCTGTAGGTGCCCACAGTATTTTGGAGAGGGTCTGGAAGGAACAGGAGGAGAAGAAGAAACTTATACCTTGTGTAAGTTTCCCTTCTGCTTGTGCAACTTTAGTGGTTCTGTTAGGGATTCACAGTGGTGGAGATATGGGACCATGTACCTGTGCTCTCCATTGTGCACCAAAAGTAATATTTAATAGTTAGGAGTGTGCATAAACCCAAGATTCCGTTCAGACCTCAATGTGATATTTCAGAAAATGGCTTCCTTTATCTCAGACTAATTTGGAGCTAATATGCTTTGACTTGCATCTCAGACCCAAGCTGAGGTTCAGAAATCTGAACACTCATGCCTTCTATTGACTATTAAAAAAAAAGTTATGACTTTTACTCTTTGTGTTTTGGAATGGGAATAATATTTGCTGATATAATAGTTCTTTTGAGTAGGGATGGGACGAATCCAGAATTTTCCAAATCTGAACCTGGATCCGAATCCCTGGAAGGTTCTGGGGATCCACAAATCTCACAAATCTTGAATCTTTTGAATCCTTTTTTTAAAAAGGGTTTAAAAAGCGAGGGAAAGAAGGGTAATCTTGGGCAGGACACACTCTCTCAGCCTTAGCAAAAGCCTGGGCAATGACCAACCTCCCTCTGAAGAAATCTAGTCAGGACAATAGTCATAGTTTTGCCTCAGAATCTCCCCAGATTGAAAATGACATGAAGGCCCTTTCTTCACAGGCAGGAAAATGTGGATTAATCCCACATTCTCCTGCCTGTAGAAACAAGGCCACATACTACAGTACAGAGATAATCCACGTCAAGACTGGATTTTCTTTGCATAGCTCCTTATGGCATCCTGAGGTTTCTAGTTTGATGATGCACACATGTTGGCAGAAAAGGGTGTGACACCTTGTAAAACTACAAACCTCAGAATTGTGTCTGAACAAGCTTTGCAAGGGAGCTATGCAAAGGAATCTTTCAGCTGTCCTTGAAATCTCAAGAAGACTGTACCTTCCAGTCAAGTCTCAAGTCCTGCAAGGTATTTCAAGTCAAGCCTCTAGTCTAGTCTCAATTCTGCACCCTGCAGTCTCAAGTCTCAAGTCCTGCAACAAGGAACTTTAAAAAACAAAACAAAAACCAGCTTCTAGTCCAGTTTCAAATTCTCTACCCTCAAGTCAAGTCTCAAGTCCTGCAACAAGGCACTTTAAAAAACCCAGCCTCTAATCCAGTCTCAATTTTCTACCCTCAAGTCCTGCAAGGGACTTTCCAGCCAAGTTTCTAGTCCAGTCTCAATAGTTCCCAATCCCTACCCTCTAGTCTTAAGTCAAAAGAGAGATTTTTTTTATTGCAGAAGGGGGCAATGACAGGCACAGGCAGCACAAGCAGATACAGTCAGCCCAGCAGGCACAGGAAGCTCAGCGGGCACAAGCAGGCAGCCCCAGCAGGCACAGGCAGGCAGCTCCAGTGGGCACAGGAAGCCCAGCGAGCACAGGCAGCATAAGCCACCACAGACAGCCCCAAGAACAGGCAGCCTTGGTGCGTGTGCAGCTATATGCCCTGATTTTTGGCCCCCAGGGCCCTTCCAGCCAATCAGGCCTTTGGCAGGCCCTGGAGGTGCCAATTTTTAATAAAAACAAACTTGGCACCTCCTGGGTCCACCAAATTGGCACCTCCATGGCCACCAAAGGCCCCACTCTCCTCCTGGCCACCCTCCACCTGATCAGGCCCGGGGTGGCTGGGAGACAGATGCAGGGAACACAATCTCATGCTCCCCGGTCTCCTCCTGGCTGCCCTCTGCACGATCATGCTCAAATCCACCAAGTAGGCCCTCTGCATGTCGAGGGCCCACGTGATAGATTTGAAAGATTCCATTGGCCTATTTTGGTGGAGGGATTCGAATCCACAAATCTTGAATCCTTGCCCAGGATTCAAGGATTCGAGGATCCAAGGATTTGTTTGGCCCATTCCTACTTTAGAGGTTACAGAAGATGAGCTGTCACCTCAGGCAATTTACTGCACCAAGAGAGCAGGTGTTGGTGGTTTAAGATCTCACTGAGTGAGAAAGAAGCAATAGCCATTCTTGGCTGCAGCCCCAGGTTGGAACTTCACCACAGCAATGCAGTGGCTGCTGGCTCATCACTAACATAAAGAGGGTGCTTTATTACAGGAGGCAGCAGCTGTACATACGCAGTCCCAGTGGCTCCATTCCAGCTCTCAGCTGCTCCATGTCCACCACTGCAAAGAGGTGATATGTGAAACTGACAGTCCTTTCACACTACACAATTATAGTGCTATATTCCACTTTAACTGCCATGGCAACAACCTACAGAATCCTGGGGTTTGCAGTCTGGTGAGATAAGTAGAGGAGCTCTCTGGCTGAGATTTCTAAATACCCCTCCCTAAATGGAAAATCCCAGGATTGCATGTGAAAGAACCATGACAGTTAAAGAAGAACTGAAGTGCTATAATTATATAATGTGAAGAGCCCCAGGACTTATATCTGAATATGCATATCTCTGTAATTTATTCTTTTTTTTTAAAACCCTATGTCTATGTCAGGGATGCAAACTGGGCAGCCCCCCAGATGTTGCTAAACTGCAACTGATAGTAGCCTTAGGCAACACAGTTAATGGTGAGGAATGCTGGGAGTTGCAATTCAGCAACATCTGGAGAGTTGCATTTGTTATTTAATTCTTTTCTAAAAAAAAAAAGAAGAAGCAAATGCATGTATTTTTAAAGTGGTTTTTTTTATATTTAAGGCTGAAGAACATGCTTTTTTGAATGAACAAATCAAATATATGAAATTAATCCCTCTTCTTCATTTCAAACTTTGCTTTACCTGTGCACATTGCCTTCAGATAGTGCATGTATTGTATTATTGGGACTATCACCAGGAAAATGTTGTGATCATTATGCCATGCTGTTTTGAAATGTAGACAAAATACTTATTTGCTTCTAATAATGCCCTTCATAGTAACCATAAGAAGTTGTTTTAGTTGAGGTGGGTGGACGGGGCTTCTATCGTGAAAAGCAAAGACAGAAAGCATTGTGTACAGGTCACAGCAAGTAACACACTTCCTTTCCACAGGAGTCATTTATCTGCCTATGTTTTGAAAATGTTCCAAGCTGTCTTTCTCTAACTATGCAGAACTTTTTCACTGAAACTGACACCACCTCTTTGCTCCGGGTTGCCAGCCTTTCTCCTCCTTGGGAAACTTAACTGAATTCAGCTCAGGTTACAGGTGATCTTTGGTGTCACAGTGCACAGGGGGAAGAAGGACTAACCCCAGCATCATCAACCTTTTTTCCCCTTTTATTGAAAGGGTGAAGTATGATGTCTCTTTAAATAGACAGTATTTCACTGACAGAGCAAGACTATGGATGCTTACTCAGAAGAACTTCCCACTGTGCTCAACGGAACTTATGTCCAGGTAAACACACATAGGTTGAAGTCTGAATTTTCAAAGCCATTAAGGGAGTTCCACATAGTTCACAAACATATGGACATTTCTCTTATGGTGGCACAAAGTGTTGTTACAAATTCGTCCCAATAATTTAGAATTCAGAGGTGAATATGTCTCATTCCATTTTTTTTTTGGGGGGGGGATGATATGCTGAGAGTGCATGGCACACTAGAAGAGGATACTTTACAAAACATGTGACAGGAGAGACATATTTGAGTTGTTCTGTGTTTTTAAGTCATTTCCAAGTTATGTTGACCCTAAGGTGAACTGATCACAGGGTTTTCTGGGGCTAAGAGTGTGTGGCCATTTCCGCACTAGACGGTTATAGCGCTATGATTCCACTTTCAACATTCTATGGAAGGCCGGCCCCTCCCAAAATTGCTAACCCCAGGATTCCACAGGATGTTGAAAGTGAAATCATAGCACCATAACCGTCTAGTGCGGAAATGTCTTGTGACATATACAAAGTCATTCAGTGGGTTTCCATGGCCAAGCAGGGAATTGGACCCTGGTCTCTAGGATTATAGTCCAATGCTCAAACCATTACTTTATCCTGACTCTGAATAAAAAGTTACTTGAATAAATTATACTGGTTATCAAAATGTTTATATCAAGGGGAATACGTATGGAAGTAATTTACAGTTTTATTCCTTTTATTCCAACAGCGGTGTGCTGTTGACTACAAAAATCAAGAATAATTCAGGGAAAGAAATATATAAAGTTTGTTTAGGCCTCTTCCTTCTCCTAATCTCTCCTGCCCTGTTGATAGGGCCAGTTCTACCGTTAGACAACTGCCCCAATTAGGAAACGGTTTAAGCAGAAGTAGTGGTATCCCCAGCTTTATCACCTCTCTCACACACACTCAGCCATCACCCCTTAGGTGGTCAGGAAATCCTGTCAGGAAGATTGGACTGTCCTCAGGTGTGGTGGGATGCTTTTGAATTGCCAGTGAGGCTGTTTCCACCCAACGCTGTTATAGTGCTATTATTCCACTTTCAACATCCTGTGGAATCCTGGGGTTTGCAGTTTAGGGAGAGGAATTTAGAATTCTCAGCCAGAGAGCTCTCTACTCTCCATACGATGCTATGAATTCTAAGTGCCCCTCCCTAAACTACAATCCCCAGAATTCCAAAGGATGTTGAAAGTAGAATAATAGCTCTATAACCGTGTAGTGCAGAAAAGCCCTAAGATTTAATCACTAGTTCAGTTCTGTAAGTGAAACGTTTGGAGGAAGGAAGGAAGGGAGGCAGGCATCATTTTGTCTTTTGCCCCAAGCAACAAAATATCATGACCACTCAGCACTTGTTGCATATATTTAGTGGTATAAAAAAAAAAAAGTGAGGGAGAGGTCATGTACATCTTCCTTGCAGAGAACTTCCTTGGGAGTGAACAGGCATGGGAGCGATACACAGAACCTCAGTTAGGATGTTGAAAAGCAAGAGCAGAAATGTGAAACACCAGACACTCTTGCTTCTTCTCATAATAATTTTGCAATTTCAAGGTTATTCGCAGATTGATGCCAAATCATTGGGTCCAAAGGAGGTAGTGTGCAAGGTTTTGTTTGCTTGTTCTACAGATTTGTAATTAAGTTTTTTATAATTGGTTTTGTTTCCTTATCCAATTGTTTCAATCCCATCTGTTAGATGGCCACATTTTTCATTTCCCAGAATGTCCCATATGCTATAACTGGGACATGGAAGAGGGACATGGCAGTCACAGAAATGGTGCCTCCCCCAATTTCGAACATTTTCTCCCTAGACTGCCACAGAATCAAATTAGGATAATAGAATCATACAATTGGAAGAGACCACAAGGGCCATTCAGTCCAACCCCCTGCCATGCAGGAATATACAGTCAAAGCACTTTGACAGATGGCCATTCAGACTCTGTTTAATGAAATCTCCATTGAAGAGACTCCACCACACTCCAAGAAACTGTATTCCACTGTCAGTGTATTCCACTCTTACCATCAAGCTGAGGTTGGCCTGAGTGTCATGGACAAGGCAGCAAAACTAAGGCACTTTCTGCAGCACCCTCCCATTCCGCAATGGGGACAGGAGAAGGACAGGACTGTGATGATGCTTCTGCATGATGTCATCATCATCCCATCCTTGTCTCATCCCAGGCAGTGTGATTGCAGATTAAATCATTGATGTGTTTTCCCTGTCAATGACATGTGATTGCACCAACATCTCTGACTTCCTGGCCTGCAGAAGCCACAGAAATGCAATGACTGCGCTTCCTGTTACAACACAGCCTGGGAAAGTACCCGGCTGCACTGTAGAAGGAAGAGGCATGGTCATTGCTCTCCCTTCCTCAGGGACCCAGCCGGTGCGAAGAGGAGTGCTCCCGTCATTCTTCCTTCTTGGCAAAGCCACCGTTGGGATCCTGATCTGACAACTTCAGGAAAAGGTAGGGTGCAGAAAGGGCCTAAATGAGAAGTGGGTGAGGAACAATAATTGTAAATACATTGGTAAATTGAATCAGTGACCACTGCTATGAAATACCTATGCACACAGGCAGGACAAAATCAGGTTTCTGACCTCCTTGACCAGTTCTCCCTGCTTTTGAAGCCAAGGTGATGTTTGGGATGTCCGACTATAGGCTGCCTCAAATGAAGCAAAGACTAAAGAATCTAGAAGAAATATTATATGGTGGCCACCAGGAAATGGCTGCTGAAATCATGGTATGCTTCCACTGTCAGAGAAAGGTTGGCCTTGAATGAGTACAAATGTGAAGAAAAGTGTCTCAAATGTGAGTGGCAGTGATGGCACCCATTCATTTTGCATTGTGTTCATCTCAGAACTGATGCAAATCAAATGGAACTAGATTTATTTCATTCAGCTTTTCTCCTGTTCTGAAATAAATGCAGTTGTCTTGTTCAAACACATATATTTTTCTAGAAACTTCACTTTTGTCTGATAGTCTTATTGTTGCTTGTGTTATTCTTTGCTTGTTTAATCATAGGCTAAGATTTTGTATAGCTCAGTATAATGTAAAAAGTTTGCAGGCAGAACTCTTCTGCAGCTTTCCACCTTTAGGACTCAAAGTTTTGCTCCCATGGCTTGTAGAGAGTAGGGTGGGGGATCCAAGAAGCATCTGTTTATGCCAGATAGCCAAACACAGATTCGTGACAAAGATCTACTAGATACTCAACAGATGATGTTATCAGTCTATATCAGACTGTGGGGCATGGCCAGATGTTTCTCCAATTCCCCATGCTCTCCAGCAGCCACAGAATATCAATGCAAGCAGCTTTTGCAACAAAATTATAAGTTGGGGGGGTGGTTGTTGTAGAACACCAACCTCAGCAACACCCCAAAAGAGACATACCCAAATGTTAAGTTGGACTTACACTTGCTTATATCACTTACAGGATGCTGGCCACTGTGTGCACATAGATGTAATGCCCAAACTAGTGTCTTCTAGAGATGTTGGAATGCAGCTCTTGTCATTCCCCATTTTTCCAGCTTAGGGAAGATGTCTTATTCCATAAATTCATATAATTTTAAATGGGAGCAACTGCTGGTTCTTTGAGTTTGTACATGCCCTAGAAATTCATAATCAAAGACATAGACCCTTTTCACATGTGACTTCAAATGTGAAATGGCCACAGGAGAGATGTGGAAGCTCAAGGACAATTCTACATGACATTCTCATGATCACGTGGCACTCCCATAGTGATCCCGTGGCAATTGCAGATTATATCATTTTTGGCTCTTTGCTGAAAATGACCCATGATTGCACATTCCTTCCTCATCCCTCCTGCACTTACCTGGCATACAGAATCTCAGGAAGTGCGATGGCTGCGCTTCTTCCCCCAGTACAGCCTGGGAAAGTACCCGGCTGCACTGTGGAAGGAAAAGGTGGAGCTATCATGCTCCCTTCCATCCAGCACAGAGCTGGTGTAGAGGGAAGAGCAGAGGACGTGATTCCCTCTCACAAGAGGCTTTTCACAAGATCCCCGCGTGATGGCACCATGAACAAAGTAAGGTGTGAAAAGGGCCCTGGCCATGTTAATCTGTTTCAGCATAAAAATACATACAGGAATTCTGTAGTATCTCTGAGACTAATTGCAAACAAGAAATTTCTAGCATAAAGATTTGGGGAATCCAGTCTATGCCATCAGTCTGGAGTCCACAAAAGTTTATACTAAAAATTTCCTTCCCTCAAGTTAGCTTCAAAGATGGTATAGAATTCCATTATGTCTTTTTATATTCCCTGAAAGTTTGCATACTTTCATACACTATACATATATGGGATAAATGGTGGAGCTGTTAAATAGTAACATTAAATTACTCATAGGATGAGAACTTGGAGAATGGACTATCCTGATCTTTTGTTTCCTGATGCATAGTGGGCAGGAATTATTTTCAAAGAAGAACCTATTTTGATACTTGAATATTTCCTTCCAGTGCTTTGCTCTCTTTCTGAAAGTCTAAAAAGTCACAATAATTGAAAATTAAATGGGAATCAAACTTTTCAGATCAGTCAATCAATCTTGCAAGTGAAGCTGCTTTTAGTATAAAATCCCTGGTTCCTCAGAACCACTGAGTGAAGATATTCGGTGTTTATTTTGCACAGGGATTTTTCAGGGGTGGGAAAATGTAATTATAAGAAAAGGAGGAAAATGTGAGCTGTCGGAGGCATAAAGTGCAGCACTCAGAATAAGACAATTGCCTAAATTCCCTGATTGACAGATGGATGTCACATTAGATGAAAATGATAACAGATTTAGTGGACTGAAGAATAACTTCCTCTTGACAGTGCTCTGACCCTTGACCCCAAACCTGACTCCTGTTAGCTTCACTAACACAGGGTAATTGTCACAGGTGCAGGATAAAAGAAACCTCTACAGCACTACCAATGGTTAGAGGCCTATTTCTTTTGATGATCACAAATGCACTGTTGAGATACAGTCCAAAAGTCCTGACCCTTGCTGGCCTTTCTAGGCATTAAAATGTACCCTAGGGAAAGAGGAAACTGCTATGTGTGTGTCTGTATAAATGTGTGTGTGAGAATGTGTGTGTGTCTATACACATATATCTCACAAGGGTTTGGTTCTGGCTGGTGTAAAGAAATATTGAAGCTGGGTAATAAGTAAGTATACAAACAGTACTGAGTGATGGTAAAATAATGTATTTTCATTAACACAAAGCCTTGTTTTTCACACAATTGTGACACAGTTTTAATAGAGAATGGGACTGTGTGCTCAATAGAATTCATGGGTTTTTATAATTATTAGTAAACTATTACCATGTCATACACTGGATACGTGTACAGCTCTGAAATGATTCTGTGGTATTTATATGCTAATAGGGGGCTTTTGAATAGAAGCCAATGCTTTGAAATAGACTTAAATTTGGGAAAGGTAGAGGATTGTCACAGTACTTATAAATGACATGGTGACAACTGTGAGACTTCACAAAAGTTTATACCTCCTTCTGTTAGAAAATAGAGTACATTTTATTCACTTTCTTCAGCAACATGAATGGGGAATTCAGAAAACAAGAGGGCAACACAATGAGCTATGCAAATATTTCTTAGAACAGATGAAGGAATATTACAGAAGAAAACTAAATGACTGTGAATCTCAACGGAGTTAAGTCAGTGTAGTAGCCTGCCAGTGTTGTATTCTTCTGATGTGAAAGAATGAATATCATAAGGTGGGGGAGGGAGGGACATGACTGCACATCTCATTAAGTTAATGTAGATGCACTAAGTAACCAGTGTGTGTTTTCAAACTGCTCTACAGATTTTTTTTAAAAAAGAAGATGATGACAATGACGAGATTGAGTTCTCAAAGACTGGGTAACAGCGCCTTCAGTTATTGTGTTTGTTGGGGGGTAGAATGCTGAAATTTTCCAAATATTTATTCACAAAATATGAAGGAACAGAAACAATGCACCAAACACAATGGAATTGCTGGGATCACATTTCTGCTGTGCTCTGAAAGGCAGCTTTGGAAAAAGACATAAATTATGTGAAAATTCGTTGAGGGTTCTTATTAAGGTCATAGTTCCTGCCCTTTTGGTTATTATTCATCCACAAACTGCCGCTGATGAGTAATATGACACTAAATTGGTATATACAAGCCTTAGGGTAATTGCCCAAGGAAAATAAAATGATCAAATTACCCTTTAAGGCTTTCTGTATAGGTAAGATGACTTCAGTCCACTGTGTAAAAGGGGCAGTCAAACCTACATTTCCTATTCTTGTCATGCTTGCTTATGATTAAATCATGACAAATATATGGGATTATTTCCATGCAACATATTGTCACATACACACACACACGCACACACAAATTAATGATCCCTCCCCAGACTACCATCTTTTCAAATGTGATGAGATCATCAGGTAACAGTGTAAGATATGAAGGTTTTGGATGCTGTGTTGTTAGCACATTAAAAAAAAAAGAAATTGCTGGGATAATTAACAACTACCTATTTGTCTGTGGGCTGCATTCATTATGCTGGCACAAATTGGAGGTCTCAGGAAAAAAAATCTGTGCGGTAAAATTTACTCTTTGTTCAGGAAGTTCCCCTTGGATTTGAGGGAAATTCTGGTTTGCTGTGTCTATTGTAATTGTGACAGGCAGTTGACATGTCTCATAGTCTAAATGTAGTGGCAAGCAGGGGGTGGTACAAATCATGGAGGGGGAAAAAAAACCCTTGCCATTCACCCTTGTGCAAAGGAAAGGTGTTCTTAGCATACTCCAACCTATGTTCAGTCTAGAATTGGGTCTCTGAGGTTGAAGGTCAAATCTGTGAGGTCAAAGCTATTTCTTGTCAATCTTCGTTCACTAATGACACATGAATTGGAAATTAGAACAAAGTAAGTAAAGCGAATAGCCAGAAGGTGAGTATCTGTTTTATTACTCCGAAGAGCTGG